>JALPQI010025956.1:0-15305 GCA_025490895.1 Thaumatotibia leucotreta | reverse complement strand
AATCCCTTACTCTTACGACACCCGCGGGAAGAGTTGGGGTGCTGACATTAATAGCAAATGTATCTTTACTGCCGTCACCATTTATATATATTTTTTGTTTTTATAATTTTATTATCAATTTTGTCTTTTAACTTTAAGGATATTATTATGTAGAAGATCGTATCGTGTAATTAGAAGCACGTTGGCCTGGTCATCCAGAGGATGCGGGTTCGAATCCCGTGACAGTTTCGTAATTGATTATTTCTATGGTAAGCATATCTATTACGACATTGTGGGATATTGTGTATTTTTTAGTTCTCATTGCCCTATATCTGGTTAGGCATTTTACATTAGTTTACATAGGTACGTTGAAGTACGTTGCACATCGGTCAACACAAGAGACACGGCGATACTCGCCCAGCTATCAGCTATCACGCCGGGCGAGTATCGCTGTGTCCCTTTTTATTACACGGGAGTGCGTATCTTTTGTTCGTGTTTATAGCCTATAGTTCATAGCTTAGTAGCTCGCGGTGAGACTAGTGCCTTAGGAAACAGACTTTTGCTTCATAGAGCGTCGTCCTTTTCTAACTTATGGGGCGTTTGTGTAAAGTTTTTTCTCTTTCCAAAGATCGATGTGCAATCGTTTATTTTGGGGTAAGTACTCCAGCTAAGATTGGGGAAATAGGGATTAATTGAACAAATAGCCTAATTATTGCAGAGCTTGAGATACGAACTGTTAGAAAATGATATTTAATAAATGCTTTTTCACAAAGTACTTATTTAAAAACTATTCGGGCTCACAGACCTGACGGTTTAGCCATTTTGTTTAAGTCATTATTGCACACATAGCAATTCGTCCAAACATTGACCAAATACAGCATCAAACTCCGAATTAACTCGATTGTCTGTGATTGATAAAGCTATCGTCACCAATGATCATGTGCATGTGGTCACAGCCACATAATCGCATCACACAATGCCACATAACACCGCATTCAGACCTACAATGTCAACAATCAGCACAGTACGAAACACAGTGTATTCGATCCATTGGAAAGCTTGCTTCGACCTCTTTAGTTTTATATCATTTCGACATCATCAGTGCCAAAATGAATAACGCTCATACCAATAAGCACGAGATATCGGAGTGCTTATGCTTAGACAAGTTGCCAATCGGTAACGCTTAATCGTCAATCGTAAACGATAGGCAGCTAACTGGCGTGTCGTACTAATATGAAAAAGAGTGACAGAGAGGGAAAACTACGATACGCTAAGCGTTAGCGATTGGCAGCTTGGCTAAGCATCCAGTACTGCTAATTTAATCAAAATAAATAAATAATAATATATGGAGAGGTCATGAATTGTAGGAGCACAGAAGAATTACAGTTTTCCCGTTATTCATAAATGTGTCCTAACTTAGGAAGCCGTTCAGTATTGTTGTCCCTTTCGGCCTTAACAATATGTTTATAAGACTTTCGAAGTTAGGAGGCGTTTATCAACAAGCGACTAAACAACTGTATATTTTGTGGGTCGAAGTACTATTTTCGTTAGCAATTAATGCCACGAGATAGGAGAACTACACACGTAAGTGAGCGCGTGCCTTGACAGCGAACAGCACTTGTTATTTCCTTAGAGTATACATCGTCCATTAAATACAAAAGCGACACATGTCAAAAAAATACTTTTTACAGGGGAGCTGTTTAAAGATTTTGTATTCGTTTTTTGTTCACAATTTTTTTTTACAGCATTAATATTATATGTGTTATATATCAATTTGTAGGTATTTTAACCCTCTTTTGATGTGTTTGGTTATTAGAAAGTAATATGTGCTGTGCAAGCTTTTATGAGCGTATACGTCCGTTTTGCATAAAAAAATAACATTAACTCTGAATTTTTTTTTCCATGAAAGGCCACAAATACAAAAAAATAAGCAGTTATTTCATTTAAATCATACATAAAATCATGTCTTAAACATAGAAATACTGTTTTTTAACAAAACTGAACCAGACAAAACTTTTTCTTACTGTTTCTTTACTTACATATTGGCAAAACATGTTTATAGGTACCGTAAACCGGGGTTACTTTGATTAATTTTAACTTTGGTTACATATTTTGATGAATTCAACGGACGTACTAATTTAAAATTCAGATATAATTATCGGTTTTCTTCAAGAATCAACCTGCTATATAAAAAAATGTGGTACTTTTAGTTAATAAATATAAAATAAATACAACGCGATCAAAGTTACATTGTTGAGAATGGAATTAATACTTTGATACCACTTATTTTTACTATAAACTGGAAATAGCCCTAAAAGCACGTAAATAATAAAAATCGGTTAAGTACATCTTTAGTTATTTGTTTTTTCTATGTGTATTGTATTTGTGTGGTGGTTACTATGATCCCATACTAAATGATCCAAATTGATATGTTTTGACGGTTTACTAGTTTTTCCATTAGAATTGATGCAAGAACTTAATTTCTACCGATACAAAAGTATATCTTTCAATATTTAATTGCAGAGAAAATAAGTCTTTCCTAAAAATCTACTTATGATTAGTAATAATGTAACAATTTTTTTTTCTAGACGACATGACAGTTTAGCGCTAAAGTACTTGGGTACCTACTACCTATGTAGTGAAGCAATAGGCATGATGACTGTCACGTCAACATCTTTTTTCGATTTTTGAAAGATTTACATGAAATACACAAAACTAACGTCACGTTTGTATACTACACTTATATTAAATAAAAGTTCTGTACAATAATGACTGTAGTTAGGGATTGCAATCCAGCAGTGTTTTCAATCCAGCTGGATTTTTGCTGGATCGGCGTCAATCCAGCTGGATCCAGCGCGGATCCAGCAGGTAGGAAAAATTCCAAAAAAAAAACGTTTTTTTGCAATAAAACATGTTAGTTATCAATAATAATGTTCAATGTTATGAAAGGGAGGACAATAATGCGTAATTTTTTGCGAATTATTATACCTAAAAAAAACTTCAAAAATAAAATAATAAAGAAATTAAAAGACACGACTGCCGTTTTATGCTAATTGAGAAGTGACAAATTATTCCTTTTTCAGCTTAATTCTTGTGAGCGTATCTACATATAGGCGCTTGTCTTATTAATATAATAATAAAATATTTTCTTTCGATTGAAGTCGGGGAACTTTTATTTTTATTTTTTAATTATTTTATTTATTTGAAACGTTTTAGTGTACCCCTTAGTTTAAAATAGGATAGAATTTAAAAAACCGACTCCGCAGAGGGCTGAAACTTCGCTCCGGGGACGATGCGTCATATCATCATCTGAAAAATCGCTCTACCTTAGCCCCGTCACCTCACTTGAAGTTTTCAAACTAATTAAATGTCTCAAAAATAAAAGAAGTTTTGGCCAAGATGAGTTGCAAGTACCACCCTATTTAGTAAGAAAATGCGCTGAAGAGTTAACCCCTCCTATGACACTTCTCATTAACCAGTCTTTTACAGAAGGAACAGTTCCAGATCTCCTTAAAATGTCCGTTATTAAACATGTAGGCCCTTCGCTTCTAAAATTTTTTTCTAAATTTTTGAAATCGCTATGTCGAACCGATTTTTTTTTGTGAAAAGTTTAAAATATGTATTTAACGATTCTCAAAACGGTTTCCGAAAAGGTCGCTCAACATCGTCAGCAGTTTTCAAGTACACAAACGAAGATAAATGAGAGACACAATGAATGACAGAAAATATGCTATTGGTATGTTGCTAGTTGCTAGGTATGAGCAAATCTTATGATTGTGTTTTATATGATATTTTATTGCAAAAATTATTTGGAATAGGTATAAGAGGCTCAGCTCACAATTGGTTCATACCATACCTTAATAAGGTACCTAAAGACCTGTAGGTCGTACACAATGCGTTGAAATAGAATATTAATATCACAACTACATCACAGGTACCATACAAATATTTAAATCAGATAAAACGAATATTACTCGATCTATACCCCAACGCAGTGTTCTCGGTTGTGTTTTATTTTTAATCTATATAATAAATGATCTGCCTAAATGTATAGATAAATTTTGTACTCTTTTTGCTGACAACATATCTGTAATTCAACTTTGCCACAATCAATTATATTTAAATAATAGCTTAAATACAACCATTCAAAATATCGTAACCTGGTCGGAACAATTTAAAGCTTAATTTCAATAAAGCCAAACTCATGCAATTTAGACCCAACCAAAAACGTAGCATAAACATAGATTTCTCATTCCGAAGCACTACATTAGAATCTATCCACTCTTTCCCACTTTTAGCCATACACATTGTTTCAACCATAAATTGGAAGGAGCACACGTATTATTAGCCACGGCCGTCTAGGACTAAGCACGGGATCGCGGAACCGTTTCAAACACGACGTAAAATAAGTTTATGTAAAGTTGATTATGCATTTTTTTGGTGAATTTTATTTGCGGATCCGCAGCGCTGGATCCAGCACTGGCTGCTGGATCCAGCAGACCGAAAAATGCGCTGGATCCAGCTGGATTGCTGGATGCTGGATCCAGCAATTGCAATCCCTAACTGTGTGTGCCGTGCATAATGTCTAATAATTTATTTTAAATACAGTCATCATCCCTATGTTGGCAGTTCCAAAAGTGAAAAAATAAATATTACTAAATAAGTTTTTAGATTCGTTAAAACATACACCGGGGTTAGATCTTTGTTTGTTTTACTTGTATTGTATACAAATAATATAATAGGAAAATATGACAAATACTTAATAATCCGAAGTTTATGCCATTATTGTTTCTTCGTAGTCGCAATTATAGGTACACAAAATTCACAGTCATTTTCCACAAAATCTCTAATATAATTTTAAGTAAAACGAACACAATACAAAGTACCACGTTTTACAATTACTGTTTTTATAAGATGTATTGTATTTTTTAAGATTTCATGCAAAATATACTCAATTATTCAATCTGGTACATTTATGGATTTTAATATTATACTGAATTAAAAACGGTTGTAAATGCAACAATGTTTTTTGAAATTCAACATTCCGTATTGCGGCTCCTTTGTTTATAAAGAAATCTAAACCATAAATATTTACTTTATTCAAAACAGCATCATGTATAAATATGGCTCCTGTGATTGATGCATTCGAATATATTTTTAATTCAAAAAGGTTGCAAATCCTAATACGGCAGTTTTGATGAATGAAAAATCAAATTTAAGAGGATATTTTAAAATTAAAGCTGCCACATTCCGTTTTGCGACTCCTTTTTATATAAAGAAACATAATATTTACGTATTTATTTTATTCAAAACGGCCACATCTATAAATATGGCACCTTTGCTTACATATTTTTTAACGTAATCACTTATTTTTTCGTTTCATGGCACTTTTTCACAAAAATGTCGTGTGTTTTGGTTGACAGTCGAGTAGCAACTGACAAAATGGCAGTATAGCACTGAAATAAGTTTCGAAAGAGTGATAGTGCAAAAAGGGCACCTGCATAATTTTGATACTTACTAACGTCAAATCGACAGTTGTCTTAGTGTCACGTAAAATATTAGTGCTGATAATGTCGTTTTTGCAATAAAATCATTTTTCACGGTTTTTGAGTTGTGTCGCTTTTGTATTTAATGGACGACATGTCAAGCATACGTTTTGGTGTAGTCTACAAGAACGCAGCGCAGACTAGACGCATAATGGTGCCTATTTTTAAATCATCTTTAAGTGTTTTTGCAGTCACGGACAACTTTAACGAAAATAATGAGTAAAACGATACCACGATCTTCTGTCAAAAAAAAATTTAAAGCCTTATTGAAAGTGTTTACTTCACACATGCTACGACCCCTAAGAGGTCCATAGACTATAAGTTAGTGCTTCTATATGCGGAGATCGATGGGCGCCCTTCAGACTCGACTCGCGCACTCGCAATCAATGAGAAAATACTGCCTCATCAACACTACGGCACCTAAGTCAGATCACGTTCTGAATTAAACCCCGATGTTTACCGCATCGTTTTATTTCAATCAAGTCGGTAAAACACGTAAACAGAATTTACAGATTGGGAAGCAAATCGAATTCTCCTGAGGCCAGAAACTAAAATACGGTAGTTGTATTCAATTAATGTGCAGCCTTTACTGGCAGTATGTGCAATAACAAGATGGATAGTAAATAAAGAAGCAGTAGGCTACTGACGTAATAATGCATCTTCATCTTTGTGGCGCTTGTGGCCTAGCGGTAAAACGCACGGCTGCTACGCAGCGGTCGTGAGTTCGATCTCCGGCTCGAACCAATGAGTTTTTCAAAAATGTATGTATCATTTGATATTCACAAGTGCTTTGCAGTGAAGGAAAAACATCGTGAGGAAACCTGCATGTACCTGCGAAGGTGCTGTTTGGTTCGCTGTTTAACGAGCACTAAACAGGTAGTATGTCTGATAATAGGTACCTACCGTTCAGGCTAGATAATTTAATTTTGTCTATATATACCATTTGAAAACATCGTGAGGAAACCTGCATACACCTGCGAAGAAATTCAAGGGTGTATGTGAAGTCCACAATAAGTACTAAACCAGCGTTGGGACCACGCAAAATAAGCACGTTTGATGTTGATTTGCGGAAAAATAGCCAGAATACAACAACAACAACAACATCTTCATCTTTAAGGTAAGGTCCCAAACTCTTCCCGTGACTTATCGGGTTTCACCAGGCAACCATCGACAAATTGTTTTTTTTTTGGCTCAACAACTGCTGTCAAAAATTGTATTGACATAAAGTATTTGCAGAAGTTAGAAATAATTTTACACTAAGAGTAAGTATTGCTGTAATAGCACTAATAGCGCCCCGAATAACTAACCTTCTAATTTAATTTGTTATTGTATATTTTGCATTTGCATAGCCAACGCTTCTAACTAAAGCAAACAATCACCTTACACATACAAAGCTAACTACCAATAACTTCCTCGCTATACCTACCAAATTCCCCCAATAGACCAGGTACTTATAAAAACAAGTTACGGAGATTGAGACAAAAGCAATCGCAACTAAACAAAACTTCGGATCCAGGGTTGTCACGATTAAACTATAAACAAAAACAAAATGTTTGGAAAGAACGGACATGGTGTAACTTCAGTCGTAAACAGAACAAAATAAAACCGGTCTAAAATCCTGGACTGTCCCGAAAAGTTAGAGGAGTTTGTAAGTAGCTAAGTATTTGCTGTACAACATATAACAATATAAAATATAAATATACCACATAACCACATAGTATTTAAACTCTAAAATTATAGATATTCAACACTTTCACGGTCTGTAAACTTCTAGTCTAATATCAGATAAGCTTTCTTTTCAAATATAAATTAATTAGTCTTTGAAGTGGCGTGTAAGCAATTTTCATTAAAGCTGTCTAGATAAATTATGAACTAATTAAATGTTCACACGCAGATAATCATTTTTCATTAACAGCCCATCTTGATATATTTAATCAAGTTTTCGTCGTTGTTACAACTGTAGTTAAAATACATAATTTCTAGCACACACAATAAGACATATTTGAAATAAAAGTTTACAACAAATCGTACACACAAATACAAAAGTGTTTTGATCATTTTACATAGCTCTGCTGGCACATGACTAATGTTTTTCAAATAAACCTCTCGTTCTTAGTTGTAATCATTTTGAAGCATCGAAAAAATGTGCTAAATCTTCAACATTGTCACCCCTATTATTCATTGCAAATATTTTGTAGGTACACATGAAAAAAATTGGTATAGGTATATATACCAATATACAACGACGATATACGTTAGTTTTTGTCATTTCTATAAGATACCCTAAACAGTTACTCAAAGAATGGCGGATGGTCGACAGCCGGGTCAGATAATAATAAATAAGAAGGTATACACTGCCCAAGAGAATTTACCCGTTTCAGAAAATCTACACCATAATCGTCAACTTCTTAAACAACCCCCAACTTAGAAAACACAACCCTTGTACCCAACTTAACTTGGGCATAAAAGTTACTGCAAAGTCAGAGTGTTAATCCCTTTCAATTTGTAAACAGGACAAATTGTAGTGTTTTGTTTCTTTCTTTTATTGTGGGATACGTGGCTCGTAAAACTATTGCGGTCAAGTAATAAGAGCAAAACTTTATTTTGTATTACTTTGTTCGGCCTGGATACAATTATGAAACGCTTTGCAGAAAATTTTTCAATAGGCTCTACGGTAACTCTTGAGGAGTATCTTTTCAAAAGGGCTTATATCCAATCTATAAACAAGGAGTTTTTTCTATGTTTACATAAGAGAAGAAATCTCTATTGACAAAGTGGAAATAAGCCCTTTTGAAAAAACACTTTTCTCTTGATGCCGTATGTAATGTAGGCAGGAAACCAAGATAACCAACGCTGAAGGTGTATTGATATTTGTTCTAAAGTAGGCGGAGGAGGAGGCGAGTTCACTATACTCATAAGTAACGAATTAGAACACGTTGAAACATAGTGAATATGATTTTTCAAATAAAACAATATTATAAATATAATTAAACGTGTATTTATTTACTAGTTCTATTGCGCGAGCTCTCGACGCGTTAGCATGGGCTCCGTGGTTGATAATCGATACCTAGGCTCCCCGAAAATTATAGTTGTAAGTATTACGTCTGAAGAATGTTTAAATTCAAAACAATACTAGCTATTACGTTACATAAACGCAACCGCCAATATATATATGATTATGTACATTTCATTCATCTTCTAAAGCACTACGAAAGTTTGCTATGTAGGTAATATATGTACTAATAGGGCAAAGTCATGTTCCAGTGTGTGATTCGTAATGAGCCGTGCAGAGCAGAAGCGGAGTTTGTGCCTGTTTTCCTCTGTATCCTGCGATTTTGGAACAAAAGCTTCAGTCTGTTACGAATTCTGGAAAAGGCATTTTTTACTACGTGTATGATTCATCCATACGTATTTGGCAAGGTATTTGAATGTTATTGTAAAGTTGTGTTTAGTTCATGCAGAGTAACGGTCCCAAGACAGATATTTTGTCACAGAAGTCTATGGCGCTTTTTAATACTTACTACAAGTATGACAAGTGTAATTTTCCCAGAGCATAGTCAAAGAGTATTTGTATTGTATTGTAATATTACGAGAAAATGACACGCCTTTTAGCATAATATTTCGAAAAGCTCAGCAGAAATTAATCGATTCACACACGGGGAATATTTTTGCCTACCAACCCTTTACTAAAAATACACATAACGCTATTATTACTACAAGGACACCTGAAGCTTCTACCTGGTACCAAAAATATAGGTAAAAGTTTAAAGCATCCTACTTATAAATTTGATTTATATCTCCTAGGCCTAATATACGGTATAATGTGTTATATCACTGGACTTTTCATCGCGAGTGTTCTTTTTATAGCGGCTGTATATCACGTGAAATGACTTCTCATATCTGAAAGACTGTTTTAATGCGTTTCTTTGCCACAGATAAGAAATATATTTGATGCTCAACTGAGCGATGGAATAGCACATAAATGTTAAATGGTGAAAGATTTAGTGGATGTTAAGGAAGATATTGCAACTTGTTAAACATATTTTCATACCGATCCAACTTCCTAGTCGTATGTAAGAGCGGCCGTACACTTGTGAGTTCTTACGTAAGTTGTAGAGACGGAGCTATACTAAGGAATGAGATAGTGATATGCACCTCTCGTTCCTTAGTATAGCTCCGTCCCTACAATTTACGTAAGAATGTACTGGTGCACGGCCGCTCTAAGAAAATTGTGTACAGTGGGTAACATTATTGGGTTTGGCCTTTATGAAGAAAGTTCTAGACTAGATAGATAATTTTTATCTTTGTCAATAACTAGGTGATGTCAAAATATTTTTACACTGTTGCTCCTCGTTTTATTTGCCCAAGGAGAGAAAAGGACACAAATCTTTGACGCTACTTTCACTACAATATTTTAGGTTTACCCAGCGTCATTTCCAAAAACAATATCTGTACCTAATCAATACGCATCAAATATTCGGCACACGTTTCCCTCGTAAGTTTCTTATGTAAGTTCAGAGCAAATCCTACTTACACCACATCAACGTAAGCAAAATAAAACTGAAGACATATAAGAAACTTACAATTGGAATCCTTCGGCCCGAACTTGTTTGTCTCTGTCACTCTAATGAGGCATTGGAGGGAGAGAGTCATAACCTCGAAATTTACTAATTTCGAAGCTCGCGATAGGAGGTGAGGTCTTAGGCACAGCGTTCCTAAGTCTTATAATAGGAGAAGGTAGTGCTTAGGCATTTCTCCAAGCGTTTCAACCACTGTGACTTCGGTGGCAGCCTTATCACATGCATCCCGTGAGAGATGCAAAAAATTTTGGATATCTTGATAGACGTAGTTGACAACTACCAAGATATCCAATTAATGTATGGAATACCCACGGAAATCGGATAAAAATGTTGCCACCGAGGTCACGGCGGTTCAAACGCTCAAAGTAATGCCCACCTACAAGAAGTTTCGCGTAAGATACTTGGCTTCTGTAGTCTAGGTTGCTTGTAACTAGGTATATACGAGTATGTCAGCGTTTGCCAACTGTTCAGAAATTTAATCTTGGCACACCTTTCTTGGACAATTTTCTTTCGTGCATCTTTCTTTGAGTGCTTCAAATTACGTAAAATTGTATTTAGACACGTCGCAAACTTTTGAAGATAATTACAAAATACTGGATGTTGTTCTAAAGTTGAAAAAAAAGTAATTAAGTTAATGTACTTAGGGTGAGAAAAATAGAGGGAAAAAGAAAAAGAGGCAGGCCACAGAGAGATTACAAGGAGCAATTAAAGGAAACCATTGAAGTTAAATCGTATAGAGGGAAAGGAAAAAGCAGAGAATAGGATAGAATGGAAATACTCCATCGACTAGAACTAAGCTCTTAAATAGATGATGATGACTTAGGAATCTTAGGATGAAGTATTAAATAAATATTTCTCATGCCCAAGAAAAATAATGTCGAGAAATACGGGGAAAACTGTGACGCAAAACATTGGGATGATTTGACCTACATCGTATTCTTCGCATTTATTTCTGTATTCTCCCAAGGTAGCAATAATTCGCATAATATTCCTTGTGAGTTGGTACAGTAATAATAATAAAATAACAACAAGGTAGATGCTCAAAATAGCTCAGCAGGCCTAGCCAAGGTACCATTCTGTAAGTGGGGGATAGCATATCGCTCATGCTGTCCCCCACTCTACGAATCAACGAATTTCGGGGAATCACGTTTTGTGTAACGAACGAATTTCGTAGAGTGGGGGATAGAATGAGCGAATGCTCGTTTAGACAATTGAAAACCTAGGCGACTTAGAAGCAATAGCAAAGTGACGTTGTAAATGAGATTATTAGAAATTTCTTATTACTTCTTATTTTGACAGAACCACTGACGGTTACGGTTCCAATTATTAGTTGAGTGTACGGTTGGCTTTTAAAATGCCTCAACGTTTTTATATTCCATTCCTCTTTTTTTATAAAATTATTTCAATTTAAAGCTTGGAAAATATAGAAGTGACAGTGAAGTGGCAGTGAGCGGGGCACATTGCGCGTAGAACCGATAGCCGTTGGGGCGGGAAGATTCTCGAGTGGCGGCCACGTACCGGAAAGCGCAGCGTGGGTAGGCCCAAGGTGGACTGATGACCTGGTGAAGGTCGCAGGAGTCCGCTGGATGCAGGTGGCACAGGACCGGTCATTGTGGCAATCTTTCCTATGTTCAGCAGTGGACGTTTTTCGGCTGATATATGATGATGATGATGATGATGAAAATATAGATTCTATAATATAAAAAAGACCATACTGTAGGCCACCTAATTGCAATTTGAACGTCTTTTCAACTTTTTTAAGTGACAATGGACATTTTGCTTGTAATGCCTACTTTTTAGGGTTCCGTAGCCAAAATGGCAAAAACGGAACCCTTATAGATTCGTCATGTCCGTCTGTCCGTCTGTCCGTCTGTCACAGCCGATTTACTCGGAAACTATAAATGCTACAGTAACGAAATTTGGTAAGGATATGTGTTGTATAAACCGCTACAGGATTATGATACTAAATTGTAAAAAAAACCATTGGGGTGGGGGCCCTCCATACATGTAACTGAGGGATAGAAAAAAAAAATTTAGTTGTATACAAGCGTGTGGGGTATTAATATAAAGGTCTTTGAAAATTATATCAAGGTTTATTAATCTCATTTTTATTTAAGCAAATCGTTTTCGAGATATCAGCTCTCAAAGTCTGAAAAATGTGTCCCCCCCCCCTCTATTTTTTAAACTACGCAATATAAAATTCTAAAAAAAATATATGTTATGCACATTAATAAACTGTATCAACGATTTTTGGTTTGATTAAATTATCTCCTATAGTTTTTGAGGCAGGTTGATTTAACTGTATTTTTTATACGATAATGGTACGGAACCCTTCGCGCGCGAGTCCGACTCGCACATGGCCGGTTTTTTTGGCTTAACCTTAGAGTTGCTCCCGGGCAAGTCTTCGTTCACGTCGTTTATCTCAGCCATCTCTTTACAAATGTCTAGAACCATAAATTAAATGCTAGAACCCATTTCACCTCTTTCGCGATTTATTTATTCTATATGATAATCTTGCTGATAAACTATCCTTGTCGTGCGCCAAATTTTATCACTTCAGACATTTTCACTGAAGCATCGAGCGGTCATCATTATCTCCTATTTTTAGAGTTCCGTAGTAAACAAGGATCAGTAGAGTAAGTCTGTATGTCTGTCGGTAGCATAGCTCAGTGGCTGTTAGTACTAGAAAAAAAAATTGGTACGGGTATACACATATTAATCACGCAAAGTGTTAGAATAGTCGTACTCGTAAAATATACAATTTTTGTTTTCGGGTGGCACATATACGTAAAGTGGGGATGATATTTTTATATTTTGCTGTAATATTTCAGAAAATATTGACTTAAAAGAAAAACTTTCTTACTTTCTTCTTTTCTTTTAAGTCAATATTTTCTGAAATATTTCAGACAATATTGACTTAAAAGAAAAACTTTCTTTCAAAGCCCTTAATCCTTTTAAAGGACCTATTTAACGACACCACACTATAGGATTACAGCAAAATATAAAAATATCATCCCCACTTTACGTATACGAAATTCGTTCGTTACACAAAACGTGATTCACCGAAATTCGTTGATTCGTAGAGTGGGGGATAGCATGAGCGAAATGCTCGTTTGGTCTAAAACACTAAATGTACCTTTAGAAGTCGTCGTGCTAGCGAATAATGTGGTCTCCCTTTCAGAATTCTACTTAAAACCTGCCATAAACTGATCATTTAGCCGCCCAATATCGATAACCAAGGAGTGAAATGGGGTCGATATGGCACAATAAACTTGATCGCTTCTCGCGGCAAGAAGGAAGTGGGTCCTAAAATTAAGCCACGCAAAACGCACTGCGCATTTTCAGGGTTCCGTAGTACACAAGGAACCCTTATAGTTTCGCCATGTCCGTCTGTCTGCCCGCGGCATAGCTCAGTGGCCATTAGTACTAGAAATATAATTATTAGGTACAGAAATACATATTAATCACACCGACAAAATAGTAGAATAAAATATAAATATGATAAAAATTGTATATTATAAGAGTGAATCATCTTTTTTCTATCTGTTATTGCTATTGTTACTTAGCTTATTAAAACCAGAAAAATGCCTATCAAGGAAAGGGCACATTAACACTAACACCCGAAAAATGCATGTTAGCCTATGATGCCCTGTATTTAAGCAGCAAAATTTTGCATAAAGCCAGCATGACTTTGGTGACCGTAATCATGGCAATAACGGACAGAAAAAAGTTGATTCACTTTAGAATTCTGTGCTTTAGACAAGTACTAATTAAGTATTTAGATATATTTAATAATTTATAAACGCTTGACACGTTCATAAGAAAGTAGGTTAGCTAGATTCTGACCAACCAAATGGTGACAGTTGTTATCTTGCGGACCTTGCGGAACAAAATCTTGCGGAATCTGTCATTTTGCATCGCCACTTACCTGTGAACAAGAAATAATTATCAATTAGTGTATTGGAAGCAATTAGTTATTTGGCCGTGTGGTGGCAGTAAGAATACATTTGTCAGTGACCCCAACTCCTCCTGCGGGTGTCGTAAAAGTCGACTAAGGGATTGAATTGTCACTGACCATTATTTGATAAAAGACCGATGGGCAGCAGCGTCATCATAGTGGACGCATTACTGCGATCGCCAATCCGCTTGCCCAGCGTTGCGATTATGGGCATTTACCTCCTAATGCGTTTATACGCATAGTCAATAGGAGAGGCTGACGTCCAGCAGTGGACTTTCATAGGCTGATGATGTATGTATGGTGTATATTAGAACATAGATAAATCTAGCAACCACCTATACAGAGATTGTTCGGAAAGTGAAGGCACGTGAGATGTATCGGGTTGCCTTGCTGGGGCATTCCACGAGAATGTCGCTTACGTGACGCTTATACTATTTATGGCAGCTACGTTAAATAAATGCGCAAAGTAAAAAAACTGTGTGAACGTGTAAGTTAAGTCCCGAAATATTACCACACTAGAATTCGGGTTCCTATCATTTTTAGAAGTACTAAAAGAATCGCGTTACGTAATCAACATTCTCGTGTAGTCGCTGCGAAACGCCTTCACCACACGCTCTCTAGCCGAAACAATAGTGATCGGTTTTTTGGATTCTCCCTAGCGGGATTTCGCGTTTAAAAAAAATATGGCTGTGATCGAAAAAAAAAATGTAAATAAGTATATGACACATGTCGTGAAATATCGGCTACGGTAATTAGAATTAGATCTATAGCTGGAGAGCCAGTGAACCCTGGGAGTAACGGTCTCCCTGTAAGGTTAGAAATTTGTATATTTACGATTTATGGCATTCTAAGAGCAATAGCCATGACCTGGCAGGCGTCAGCCCAGCACGTCATCAGCCCCTTTATTTTTTGAACTGTTAAGTAAATTGGGTTTCAAAACTTGTTTCTGTAAGTTTGAAAATTTAATAGAATAAAGTTTATTTAGTGTACATCTAAAAAAAATGACAGGCTATTACAATAAGCAGAAGTTTATGACAGATCTATTAGAAAACGCACAGTTGATGAGGTAAAAAATAAACTTCATCCTGTATACTCGAAATTTTTATATGGCTTCAAATAAACGCCTCAGAGTAAGTATGTACAATGCCAAGCGGTTTTGAACAGCATAAGACCTTAGCAGGCGAGGGGACAGTTGCTAAGGGCGTGCGAGTGAGAGGTGAAACTGTCCCCTCGCCTGTCAAG
>JALPQI010025955.1:0-11020 GCA_025490895.1 Thaumatotibia leucotreta | reverse complement strand
ACTTGGTCACCGCGAAGCATTGGCACCTTTTGATGGCATATTTTCTCTATCGACTCTTCAAGCGATACATTCTGCAAAGAGTGAAAGAGAAACATTCGCTGATTCGTTTTTCGCGGTAGTGAGCCAGATTTCTGTCACGCGTTGGAAACTGCTTCGAACCGCTTTTTCCAGTTTTTTTTTGTAATATATCGCAAAGAATCGCTAGGTTTAGAACACACGTTTTTTTCTTGAATATTTGATAGGTTATACGTAGACACTTCTCAACTCGCGAGCATATGTAAACCGCGTGCTAGTTTAAAATATCAACACGACTGATTCTGACACCAGACATTGCTGCATCGGCAAATTCATCGCTTCCTTATCATAGCTACGTTTAAATATAGAACACAACAAAATGTTCGAAACACTGAAAAAGCTGGCATTGTCCAATCAGGAACGCCGAACACTGCCGCCGCGACACTTGGCAACTCTTCAACTCTAACAGGCAATATATTTAACAAGTTTGTCGACCCCAGATATCCCTAATTATATTACCATCCACGTTCGCAAATGTCATAACAATGTTAAGTTCATAATCACCGGTAAACCGGGAAGCGTATGAAGAATGTTAATTAGAGTTGCGTGGACGCAGTCTTGTGGAACGGCGCACTAAAAATCACAAAATACATAAGAAAACAGGATTACCAATCCAACGCGTATCCGTATGCACCACGTGACACGATCCGGTGACGTAACGTCGAATCTTGGAGCGTCGAACGTGGAGAGCGGACGACATCTTTACCTGACAGTATTAGAAATAGGAGAGAGACTCTAATGCTGCCCGGTAAGATGCGAACCGCGTCTCCTTGGCCGTTGAGGAGTTATGTTTGGAACGCGCGTGTGTCGCGCACGGCGGCGCGGTACTGACTGCCGAAGCCGAGAGGCGGGCCAAGCGCTCCCGCCCGTTTCCTCCACGTGGCCACGCTGCTGATAACAACACTGGGACCTTTGACACAGTTTGAGATAACACGACTTTGATTTGAGTCAAGGAGGTTAGCTTTATGGTTCTAGATTTATCTGTTAACAGGAGACTTGTACCTACATTGTATAGCGAGGTTCCTGCGGATTTTTTTTCTGGAGAAAGACAAGAAGAAATGCTTCTTATCAGTTTCGAACACCGAAATACTTGCATATATGCAGGGTGTCCGTTTCGATTTGCGTTAAATTAGATAGGTTACTTGAGCCATTAATAGAAGTTTTCTGGTATAACGGCTTTTGGAAAATTCGATAAAAATATATTTTTTGTTTTCTTACATATAAATAAATGAAATGGTAAGTGTGAGATAACCTTAAGAATAAAATAAAAGTTAATCTCAGGTGACTGACGGAACGTGTCAAAATAAGTAACATTGGAATGTAATTAATGTTCAGTGATTAAAATTATTTTTTTAATAACTCAATTACATTACAGTAAGAGTTAAAACACTAGTTTCTTAGAGAAATTAATTATATTTGACCTAAATAAGCTTCCCTTAAAGTTATAGCACATGAAGAAAAACACGCTGTATGTATAATTATGTTAAATGAAAACCTGAAAATACCTACCTATATGTACAATACTATGAATGAAATTAAATACAATCATTATCACAAATCATTATTAAATTTATTCTATTGAAAAGTGTAAATAAATGCCAAAATTATGGTTGTTTTGATATGAGACAAAACCTATTCGGTACAAAAAAAACAACCATAATTTTTTCTAGAAGTATTTCGAAAATTGCCATAATTACGAGTAGATAAAGTATTCAACTTTGTGTAACTAGACAGTATTCTGATTCCCTAAATTTTATTTAGGTACACATAATAATTTCTTAATTAAATTAATTAATTCATTTTCATAATAAAATTCTGATTGATTATAATTTTGCAATGTGGAAGAATACTCAGCAATTATTATTTTAATACAAAACGTGATTGATACGCCCAAATAATGACACAAGATAAATAAATAGAATATTATGCAATAGTTGGGTAATTGTGCCAATTGCCGCCCTCGCCCATTAACAATTTGTTTATTGATACCTCGTTAGCTAATGAGTCTGATGACGGGGTAATATGGTCATTAAATTGTAAACACCCGTTTATGAACTAGGCATGGATGGCTTCCAAGAATGTAAGTAGTCATTCCAGAAGAGTCCGTTTGATAACTATTGACAAACAGTGCAACTTTTAAGGAAAATTATAAAAATAAAACAATAGGATTTTTTATTTAATTTCGATATCTTTTTAATATATATTATATTGTGGAAATAAAAAACGCGAATGGTTTGGAGAATATATTTTTACTAATTACGAATTTTACCGTAATTTCGACAGCGTAGAAAAAGCATAAAACTATCTTAGGTTCTCAAAACATGATTGTGGAAGGACTAAGTAAACATAAAATGACAAAATTCGTTTCAGAATCCTTGAAATATAAATATAAAATACCTACCTAGATTGTACCTGTAATAATAGTTGCTAAGTTTTAAAATAAAATAAAAAAAAATATTGTTTATTATAAAACATTATTACTTAGAACATTTGTGAACTAATGAAGAACACGAAATTTATGATTTTCTTTTACGTGACGAAGGTGTTTATGTGGAGGGTGAGCTCTCAGCCTACCTGATGGAAAGCAGGAACTGAGGCCCATGGACATGACATGACATACCCCACACTTGGATCCACGCCTGTCTTAGATGTAGGTTAGGTTAGTTAGATTTAATTTATGTAAGTATATTAATTGTACAGTTTTGAAAATAAAGAAGGTAAAAATATACTATCCTCAGCCATGGTTGTTTTCTATGTGTCTGCTATTATGTACATCTAGTTATTATGTACATGTAGATGTATTATTATAGATACTGTTTTGAAAAAATAAGTCCACCTGAGTTTCTTACTGGTTCTTCTCAGGAACGGTGTAGGGTTTGAACCAGTAATAGATTTTTTTCTCTCTCTTGATTAGCGTTGAAAATGTCGGAAAAAAACAAAATGTTTTTTTCGGGAATGTATGAAAACTTTGTTTTTTTCCGTTTTTTTCGGGTTTTTTCAGAAACTATCAATGTCACTGTCACTGTCACTCCTTGCCATCTGTTTCAATTGACTTTTCCTCAGTGACATCGCGTTCTCCTGGTATAAGTGAAAATAAGACCCAATTTACATTGGTTTAGAGTTGAAAATTAAAGTGGAAAATTTCATTGTTTTTTTCGAAAAAATCAGGAAAAAAACGAGCTGTTTGGAAAGAAACGGGATTTAATCCGGAAATTTTCAACCCTACTCTTGATAATGTCTGACGATTCGAAAATGTTTATTAATAAGCTTACTTGAATAAAGTACAGTTTGACTTTGACATCTATATCGTCGCTTAGAACTCACAACACGAGCTTTAATTGAACTTGCCATGGGACCTTAATTGAGCCTGCTGTGGGAATAGGTCGATCTTCAGTAAGAATGTCCTATGATATCCATGGTAGTACAGTCCACATTGCATCAAGTGTTTACCCATAATGTTTAAGTCAATTTGAAAATGGAACATTAAGTTACAAGAACGTTTTTAATTAAAGTTAAAGAGCGACAAATAAGTAGAAGAGCGAGTTACGGGGAGAAAGCTGCGCGTCGGGTTTTGGGTGACCGGTCCCGCCGACTGACGTCGCCGGGGTATCTATCCGTATTTCCATTTTTATTTATGTATTTAATGTCTGTAATGTCCCACTGTTAGGAATACGAATCCCTCGTTCTTTTTTTATGTGACGAAGGTAGGCCGAAGGAAGGTAGGTAGCCCGAAGAATCGCCAGGTTGAAGTGGCAGTGGGCTGGCCATATTGCCCGGAGGACCGATGACCGGTGGGGTCGGCGTGTTCTCGAGTGGCGACCACGCACTGGACGGCGAAGAGTGGGAAGGCCTCCCACAAGATGAAGCGACGACCTGGTGAAGGTTGCGGGTGTCCAATGGATGCGGACAGCTCACGACCGATCTTTGTGGAACTCTCTGGGGTAGGCCTATGTCCAGCAGTGGACGTCAATTGGCTGATGATGACGAAGGTAGGCAACTGAGCCCTCAGCCCACCTGATGGAAAGCAGGAACTAAGGCCCATGGACATAGTGACCAAAGAATCGATGCGCTGCCTACCCTGAGGACTTAGATGGATTGCCTCTATCTATGCCAGAAATTACACCGGCTATCTTACCCCCAAACCGAAACTCAGCATTGCAAACACTGCTATTTAGAGGCAGGTTAACGGGTAAGACGGCGGTAGCTATCCGGGCGGACCTTCTACCCTTTTCTGTCATAAAAAAATTATGAAATAAAATAGAAAACAGACTCTAATGACGGCTTCGTCGGAGTGACAGAGGCAAAACCCCTAAATTTACCAAGTTCAGTGTTCGCGGTAGCATGCCTTCATGGCTATAAAGGTGCATTTAGACCAAACGAGCATTCGCTCATTCTATCGTCCTCTCTACGAAATTCCTTCGTTACAAAACGTGATTCGTCAAAATTCGTTGATTTCGTAGAGTGGGGGATAGAATGAGCGAATGCTCGTTTGGTCTCAAAGCACCTTTAACTCTTTGTGTCACGGGTATCTGACACCAGTCGTTCAAATATAAACACTAATTCATTCATATTGAGATTTGTTTTTAATTACACTAGATGGTCATTATAGTTGGCCACCAAGACGAAAAGGGTTAAGAATCAAACTCAAAAAATTTGTGCAACGTGATAAATCTCAGAAAGTATCACTTCCGAACTTTGTTTGACATGTATACAAATTATCGTATTAGTGACTGATGCGATGTATTGATGTCAATCAAATACGAGACTTCATTCGCGTCGAATGTGAAAGTGAATGACAGTGTGAAGTTATAACCAATACTGTAAACTAATCGAAGAAAAGCTAATATTTTTTCATCACGCCTGACTATAAAATACCGTTTCCTTCATCGGGTGTACAGGGAGTAAGTAACTTGTACAACTCAAGGAAGCTTATATTTTAATGTTCTTTCTAAACTTTATTTCAAAATTTATTTTTAATCATCCTCCAAGTTAGATGATGTTTTCTTTGTATTACTTAGCTGCTAAAATGGAATTTCAACTTATTTTTTTTTTTTAATACAAATACCACTAAAACTATCGTCACCATTATCAGCCTGTATACTAGTGGACATGTAAGAATACATTTTGTCACCACCCCAACTCCTCCTGCGGGTGTCGTAAGAGTCGACTACGGAATTGAAGTGTCACTGACCATTATTGATAACGATTGATGGTGGGCAGCAGCGACATCATAGTAGACACATTACTGCGATCGCCAATCCGCTTGCCCAGCGTGGCGATTATGGGCACATACCTCCTAATGCGTCTATACGCATAGTTTAATAGGAGAGGCCTTCGTCTAGCAGTGGACTATCATACGCTGATGATGTGATGATGATGATGATGATACTAGTGAACATATAAATAAATAAATAAAATAAATAAATATCTTGGGACATCTTACACAAATCAACCTTAAGTCCCACGGTAAGCTCAATTAAGGCTTGTGATGTGGGTACCAGGCGACGATTTACATATATTATATAATAGATAGATACATATAGATACTTAAATACATAGACAGCCATGACATACCTCTCCCATGGCACTAGAATAATACCAAGTAATAATTTCGATTATATTTGTAATATTTTACTATCAGTATCAAATATGAAAATCTCTCTTGAAAGCCTTTCAAAACTAAACATTTTGGAATCTTGAATATTTCACTTACTCTGGCCTGAATCGTGCAGGAGGTAAACAATATTGTCAATTTCATATTGACTCTTCATATTTTTATTAACCGTAAAATGTCTTCAACTTTTCTTAAGTTGGATTAAGATATCGAATATGTATACCCTTAAAAGGATCACCACTATTTGTGTTACACTCATTCTATTCTGCCTGATAAGATAAGTAGGGAATTGGAAGCTTATCCGAAGATAAGATAAGCGAGTGTCGATATTCGGGGGTGAGTGTCAGACGCTGCTCAAAAAGTTCATGGTTAGGTGTGTGGAACGAATGTTGACTCGATTCGATGGATTTTAGATAAAATATGTGTCCGGACCGGAAAGTACCTTGTCACGACTCTTAAAATAGACCTTACGAGTTTTTAATAAAGTCCATTTTAAACACTGTGACAAGGATTCCGTTTGCATTGACACATATTATACTAGCAACCCGCCCCGGCTTCGCACGGGTACTATACCTACATAAAAACCTTCCTCTTCAATTACTCTACCTATTAAAAAAAATCTCATCAAAGTCCGTTGCGTAGTTTTAAAGATTTAAGTGTAGAAAGGGACATAGGGACAGAAAAAGTGACTTTATTTTATACTATGTAGTGATAATTAGCTTCGTAATACGTAGTTGCTAGGAGGTTGTAAGTGGGTATAAGAAGTATTGTATGCATGTGTAAGCGAGTTAGTACCTATTCATAAATCGTTTGAACTATCAACACGGCTTCACCGTTTCTTGAACCTGACACGAATTCCCACATGGCAACCTTGCCAGGATAAAGTTTAGTTTCAGTTTAATTAGGTAAACTTAACTAATTATAGCCTAGGACACTCTAGAACCATGTCGAAATGCCAAGCAGTAACATAGGCTTATAGAGTCGTAGACAGAGAGTATCTGGCCTACTACCGCGAAAATCTAAATCCGTACTCTCGCTCCTATCTACGTACGTATCTGTCACTCCAACGAAGGCATCATTAGAGTGAGAGAGACAAATCCTCGAAATTTGCGAACTTCGGTGTTCGCGGTAGCAGGCCTGACTCTCCATGCACACAAATTGAAATGATTGAATTGAAATTCTACGGGTGTTTTTTAGATTTCCGTTAAATTGGACAGGTTACTTGGGACATTAATAGAAGTTGCGTATATCGGATTTTGTTAATTTTGTAAAAAAAAAATTCATACATAATAATTGTAATGGCAAGTGTGGGAGAACCTTAAAGGTCTCTGCCCACTAGACCGTAGCATACCATGACCGTAGCATGAACGTATCAGACAAAAAACTATTCTTTGTATGGAAAAGTATGAGACTATGCCCACTAGGACGTTCCGTCGCCGGCCAACACCGTCGCGTGCCATGCACAGACCGACAAGAATTGTCGGCGAGAATATTTTGCCGGCCCCGACACGCTACGTGCATGGCACGCAACGTTGCCGGTACGGTGTGCGCAGGCGGCGAAACGGTGAGCATACGGGTTCTATTTACATTTTTGTATTGTATTTACAATTTTTATCCAAAACTCTCCAAATTTTTCACTTTTGATAGTGAGTAATAATTTTCTTATGGCAAGACGACGGAAACAATATAATCAGCATCGCTATTTTCTGAAAAAAACTTACTTAATTGATTATAAGCCCGCAAACCGACGATTTTCATCGATATTGAAAAATATTACTTCGTTTCTTACAAACAAAATAATTAAAATAAATATCAATTTTGAAACAGTCATATAACTTAACGAATTTATCCAGATAGATCGCAAAATTTGTTTCTTTTTTTACATGGTAAGAACCATGCTTTTGATGTGGCTTTCTAAATTAAATTTTATTGGTTTTAGATTTTTATTACAATATGTAACACAAAATAGATATCTTTTTTTTTCGAATAACCTATGCTCTTTAGCAGCTGCTTCATTGTTATTTAAAATTAATTATTGTTCCAAAACTATTAGAAGATTTAAAAATAATCAAACAAAACCAGTACTTGACGGAGTCACATTGACAATCATGACAAGAACATAGGTATGTACTCTCATAATATAGACAATATATTTACCAATTCCAAGAAGTTTTAGTTTAATATCATAGTCTATCACACTTATCATTGTCTAGGCTACCTAGACAATGATAAGTGTAATTTAATACTATAATAATATTAATGATAAATAAACACATTCCGCCATATAAATGTATAAGTAGCATAACTGACGATTCGAAAGTGCTTGTTGCCTAAGCCTACTCAATAAATAATTTTTGACTTTGACTTGACTCAGTAACAACTCTAGTAGGTACTTCAATGGATTTCGATCGCAGTTTACGATGTCTGCTCAGAAAAATAGGTGTAGAAATAAACTCCTAGGAAAATACTAGCACAGCGATAGTAGTCTAAAGGGCGCGAAAACAATTTACAACTGATAAAACTGTGACAATGGAACGATAACGACGGATATGAATCGCTCATACTACGGGGGTGATACGTAATTGCGACGCGGATGATACGTGGTTGCGACGCGGATGCAACGGTCACTAAACGGGCTTAGCACGGACATGAAACGATGTACACACGTTATAGTGGGCATAGTAGTCCGTGTCGTCTCACATTCCGTGTCTGATACGTTCATGCTACGGTCATGGTATGCTACGGTCTAATGGGCAGAGACCTTAAGAATAAGATCTCAGGTGACTGACGGCACATGTCAAAATAAGTAACATTAGGAGATTGCAATACACTTGTTCAGTCATTAACCTTTTTTTTACTCAATACCAGTAAGAGTTAAGACACTAGTTTAAATACAATAAATAAATAAAATATAGGTCCGGTAACTATTTCTTTGACTATACAATTATGTGTAGCGTGGGAGGTGCTTGATAGGATAAGAAGACTCAGGGATAGACTGAAGAAGAAGGTATTTATTTTATAATTCGCCGGAGCTTCGAGGGTGACTGATATAATTTTCTATTTGATTTATTGTATTGATTTTATGCCATTCATTTAAATACAGAATTTATCCGAAAACAACCAGTATTGTAGAGGATTGTTATACAACCTCTACAATAGCTACCCTAGCTAACCTACCTTAAATTTAAAGCGGGCCCTTATGCACTTACCCCCTTATTCATAAACGTTTGTTAACTTAACAAGCCGTTAATAATTGTTTGTCCCTTCTGCTCTTATGGACACATTGCTTAGACCGAAAGGGACAAACAATTATTAGCGGCTTGTTAAGTTAACAAACGTTTATGAATAAGGGGTTTACTTAATTGGGCACAATATATTCATCCAACACCATTCGTTCTAGGTAGTAGTAGTAGGCTAGCAAAAATACATATAAAAAGTGTAAGCTACGAAATAAGATAAGAAGTATTCAAATATGTGACTTCCTGGGGACCCCTAACTGTTGGAGATTGTACATACTGAATTTCATAGAGATGTCCAAAGGTTGTGACATTTCATATGTCATTTGCACATACTTCATAGGCAAAAATCACAGAATTAGATTTGGATAGAAGAAACAAGTTAATTCATTTGTATGGCGGCCGAGCGTGTCAGATTTTGTACTGAAGTTGTTACTCGCCTATGATTTTAAATATGTCTCAGGCCCTTGAGTATTCATATTTTTTTGTGTTGTTGCAATTAATATTACTTAAGGAGGCATTATTAATGTTTTTGTTCTCTTCAACTTACAAAATTTGACGCCCGAAAGCTGCAAGCTGCGATTAAAGACGGACAACTCAGTAGATATTACTGAGTTCATTTGACACGCTAAGTAGATACGTTTGCTTGATCTATGACATCTGTGGCAAAAATACATTCATTCAACACCATCGTTCTAGAACAGTTTAGTCAGGTAGGCTAGCGATGTCCGTAGTCCCATGCCGTGTCCGAGCCAGGGCATGGCGCGATATTAATTAGGGCTGCGGGGGCGAGTTTCGTGAATGATGGCGTCAGGGCTGCCCACGGTGCTTTTGGTTCGTTTATGGTGGGTTAAAACTAAAGAAAAAACATAATTTCAGTCAGATAAAGTCCAGTGCTGAATCTTTCCCAAATTTGGGGTACGAGTAGGTATATGTCGTAATCGCTACGCTTGGCAGGCGCGTTAGCAAAAGCAGCGTATGAAGATGCTGATGGTTAAATAATAAATAAATAATAAATAAATAAATATTTTGGGACATCTTACACAAATCGGCCTAGTCCCACAGTAAGCTCAATTAAGGCTTGTGATGTGGGTACCAGGCGACGATATATATAAAAGATAGATACATTTATAGATACTTAAATAGACAGCCATGACCGAGGAACAAATATTTGTGATACATAAATACACAAATAATGCCCTCGCCGGAACCTCCAGCTTCGTAGGCTGGGTCACTACCAACTAGGCTACGGAGGCTGACAAAATATCATCATCATTTCAGTCAGATTACGTCCACTGCTTAAACTTTTCTAAATTTGGGGTATATGTCGTAATCGCTACGCTTGACAGGCGCTTTGGCGATCGCATTGTATAAAGATGCTGATGATTTACAGAAATACACCTAAACAGAAGACATATCTCATGAAAAAGGGAGTTCTGTCACCGTTATGTATACGAGCCCCGATGCATATGTTCTCGTCCAGTTAGACAGTTTTTCGAGATTATCCCGTTCATCCGGGGGAAAAGGTTTAGAGACAAAACCTTCACTATTCAATAGTAGTACTAAAATAGTTTCTTTGAGTATAAAATATTTGGACTTAATAAATCAGAATAAAAAAAAACTATTTTGCGAGAGGTATTTTTTTAAATTTTTTCCACAATTTTTAATTTTATAAATAATCAATGAATGTAAAGAACGCCATTAATATTAAAGACGACATGGTACACCTGATGTACTGCGAATTTTGCGTCAAGCTTATAAGCGCGGAATTACGGTGGTGAACGAAAATATAATTTAGACACTGGTTTGTTAAAATCGATTTATTAAACAACAAAAGCGTACTTCAGATTGTTGTGTCTCTTGAAATGTAGTACATTAATCATGACCAACGTTCATACAAATTATCAGTAGCATAATGTGATCATTTTTAAAATATTCAAAAATTTGTAAAAATTGTTTCGAACTAGACGAACTCCACTGCATCGAGGCTCGTAGAAAGTTAACTTTATCTAAACAAGATTCCCCTTTTTACCGAAGAATACCGAAGTTTACCAGCACCGGGGGTGGGATTCACGTCCTCAGATTTCGCGGCTGA
>JALPQI010025954.1:0-21382 GCA_025490895.1 Thaumatotibia leucotreta | reverse complement strand
ACATTCCTATTATAGGAACCCGTGCCGATTTATATCTGAAATTCCCATACAAATTACTATGATAAAATTTGGTCAAATAGTAATTTTATAATTATATTTATGTTTCTTATACAACTATCTTCATAATTATTACTTATTAAATCTGAAGCCGCACTGACTTTTTAATCTGTTACGGTTTTGATCCCCACGATACAGGTAATGCCTAATAGTGTGGGGTTCATTGAAATATTATTTTTTGGGTTCTTGTTTTTCGGCAAATAAATATATTTTAATTTAATTTTTAATTTTAACATTTATTATGTATGGATTATCAATACTCATCAAGTTCTTTTTATGGAATGTAATGAAAAAATGTAAAAAATGCCGATTTTATTTATTAATTTCTAAAAATCGTAAAATAAGTGACTTAGGTAAAAATTTAAAAAAAATATCTAAATTAAAAAATATGTCGTGCGGGAAATAAAAAACCCCAATTGTCTATTTAAATATAGCTACTTGTTTATTACGCAAATTAGCTGCACGAAGTCTTCAAGGCAAACCACAATTCTGCATGCAAAATCTCTACTCACAGACAATGAGTCGCATCCCTATAATTTATCGAAGCAGCACCCCTAGCACAGCTTCCGACGTGGAGCGGAAGCTGCAGCCGCCATTTTGGTTCGCACGCGCCCGGAAGTGACGCACGCGCACGTCACTTCCGCCTCGCAAACGTGCGGATTTTCAAATTTAGAAACTTGGGGTTGGCGCGTCAAAATATTGCCGTTTTAAGATTTGGCTTAATGGTGCTATTGTGGGAATTGTCACACTAGTTGAAAGGGGAGAGTATCGATTAGTTTATTAATTTATTATTTTACGTCACCCTTGACCGTAAGTGGGATTTACTTCCCGGAGAGAACTTCCTGGCCAAAACGTGACGTAAAATTGTATAAAGCCCAAGAGAGATAATTTCTAAATTTTTGTGTCTGACCACTTACACCTGTGATTATGATTAGGAATCACCGCCCTAGGGATGCAATGTAATGTACTATTAACGGCTTTTAGCTTTCGATAAGTGAGGCTGGTGGTACAAAGGTAAAACGATAAGAAAATTTTAAATAGTTACACAGATATATATATTCAGAAGATTTGAGTGTTAAATCTTGAGAAAGGATAGTTTACTTTGTAATGAGGACCATGTGCATACCATTATGCTGGCGGCGCGTGGCGCAGCCGATTCCGTAACTTACTGTCTATCCATGACGTTCATACTCGCATATAACTAGGTGTGCTAGTGAGAGGGATGGGAAGTACCGTCCGCTGATTGTAAGCACAGAGCTTAGCCAAGTTGCCAATCGCTAACGCTCAGTGTCATATTGCAGTTTTCTCTCTCAGTCGCTCTTTCTTATTGGGCCATTTTTTTTAAAGTTGTGACCACATTTTTTTATTTGGAAAGTTTAATCTCCATTCCGAATCGTGAGATTTTTCGATCCTGATAGGATTTTTTTTTGTCTTAAGGTTCTTTCCACTCCGTTGCCATTTTTTCATACATTTGGTATGACGGTAACGGAATGGTAAGTTCGAAAAATGTATGTAAATTTTGGGACACATTTTTTCTCATATTAGGATCGTAAGAGCTCACGATCCTGAGTAGAAATCATAAAAAAATATCTATGTTATAAATATTTGTCATTCGTTTTACAAGTACCTATCTCTACCTTGTTAATTGTTTAATAGTACATTATCCTAAAATAACATTACACTGTCACAAAAAATACACGTTTACTTATAATCGTATTAGTTCCAAGTCATAGAACACAGATATAATGGAGCATTGGAGCATTTCCGATATAAAAATAAGCTTAATTATACCCATTAAAGTAACATTTGCAAGGTAATTTCGAGCATACTCTTGAACATAATTTTAGGGAAAGTGGTAATATTGATTTAAACTACGTGTATTTTCATTAAAATACCTATAGGGTGTCTTTAGTGTTTATTCAAACATTGGCCGTGTGGTGACGGCAGAAATAATACATTTGTCACCACCCCAACTCCTCCTGCGGGTGTCGTAAGAGTCGACTAAGGGATTGAAGTGTCACTGACCATATTTGATTAAAGATTGATGATGGGCAGCAGCGTCATCATAGTGGACACATTACTGCGATCGCCAATCCGCTTGCCCAGCGTGGCGATTATGGGCATTTACCTCCTAATGCGTCTAAGGACTGTTCATTTTACTAAGCGGACATGAAAAACCTCACGTAAATATTTTTTTCTTTTATCATATTTTATTTTTATTTGTGAAATATTATTTAACTAAAAATAGACAAATAATAAGTAATGTCTCAATTAATATGTTAATTATCGGCAACTACATTTTTAGACTACTGTTTGGCCACGAAACTTATGTTCTGCAAACTACTTTTTGACATTTTACGACTAGTTGCGAACTGTACACGTTTGAATTTTTTCAATGATTTAGTTTTTCGTCTATCGTTTCTTAAGTATACCTTCACAATAGGCCATTACCGCTATATAGGATGAAGATGAAGACAATTTTATGGATGTCGTCTTTTTAAACAAATTCTATGATTATTTAATTAAATAGCTCTAATGTCTAACCCTTATGATGTGCCCTTGCCAAATTAGACCAAAATAACCGGTGAGAGATACTATGTCTTCGATAGACATAAAAAAACCGATTTTGGATGCAATATTTTCTATAAATATCCCAGCTAACTTGGCCCTGTTGCGAAATAGGAAGCAGTTAAAAGACCATATAATCAAATTGCCTGCCAAGCAAGGGCGTTCTTCCCGAAATTGTTTTTTTGTATGATTTTCTACTCAGACACATACTCTTCTACGACAGGATGACAGTATTAGGACTGCGGTAATGTCATTACTATCACATTTTAGGTACCTTTTGTGGGCCACCAAAATGCAAAAATTCCATACTTTTTTAGTGAAACGACGTAAAGTTCAATAGCCAATTTTAAGGTATGCAACTAAGATTTCTGTGTTTAGACTTCGGTGAATCTTCAAGCATATGACACTCTCTAAATTGTTTAATGATTTAGTATAACGTCGACTTAAAATGTCCTAGATATTTGCAATCTTTCACAGTAAATATTTTTCTGTACACCATTGTGCAGAATCAATTTACGATTATCAAATTGAATATGTCTTATCAGATATAGTAATGGATACTTGAAAAGCAAACATATATCAATTGAAAAAGATGGCTTTGCTAATTTCATTGCTGCAAACTGTTCATCGATCGATTTTAAAACCGATGTATAATAGACGTTTAAGTGTGTCCTCTTAGTAAAATGAACAGTCCTTATACGCATAGTTAATAGGAGAGGCCTACGTCCAGCAGTGGCCTATCATAGGCTGATGATGATGATGATGAGATTACATTAAAATAGTACCTTAATTACGACACGTGTGCGAATTTCCTTTTTGCACGTGTCTCGTACGACGTTTTTTAGTGCAGATGGCCCCCGAAGTTTTGGACCTTACGTAAAATGCCACTTCTCGCACTGGCGCGTAAAAAAGCTCCAATTAGCCCACCTAACGAAGACCAAAAGTTGCCTGTCGGGGGAAATAACTCGTGTATAAGCGAATTTTGGCATAGTTATAGGGAATGGTGTTTTAAACCACATACTAAAAGTACTGGTGATTAGGGGTGGAGCTAACGGGGGGAGAGGGGTGTAAAGGTCCTTATTTTTAATGTTTTGTAAATAACTCGTAAACCGTGTCTTATAGCAAAAAACGTTCTAGTACATAAGTAATCTACATAAAATTCTCTACAAAAAAGACATACGCATGTTTTCTCTGGGATCAATGTGTCATGAGATAAGAAAGCAAGAAGATGGACACTAAAGAAATAAACACATTTGATTAAGTAGGTATGGCACATACAGAATGCTCGCGATAATTCCAAAAGATTTTAATGCTCAATTCCTGACCTTATATAGAGTCTTTAATGTTACACAAAATTTCATGGGTTCGGCTTGGTTTCAGAGATAATCAACCTTTTTTTCGAAATAAGTTTTTCGACGTAACTCGTCATAAAACTTCTTTTTGATTACAATGCTACCACAATGTGTTTTAATATTACCACACTTTTTACCTGGCAATTAAAAAATGGGAATAAACTTGACGAAATAACCTGTCCCTAAAAAAAATAATTTTAACAAATTGTTGTTATAATAAAAAGTACTGGAAATGTTAAAAGTATGCAAAAAGTCTAAAAAAAAAGAGAAAAAAAAAAATTTTTTTTGGGGGTATTTGACATTAGGTCTTATAATCATTTTTGTTTGTTTTGATGTCTAGAATGCATAGTTAAAATCTTTTGACGATGATTATAAGAATATTGTAGGTTTAGAAGATAATTAGGAATTTTATTTTTACAAATAAGTATACAGGGCGCGCCCGGGCGCGAGCATTCCAAAAGATTTTAAGTATGCATTCTAGATATCAAAATAAACAAAAATGACTATGAGACCTAATGTCAAATACCACCAAAAAAAAATTTTTTTTTCTCTTTTATTTTAGACTTGTTGTATACTTTTTGACATTTCCAGTACTTTTTATCACAACAACAATTTGTTAAAATTATTTATTTTTACTTTTTTTTTACAGACAGGTTATTTCGTCAAGTTTATTCCCATTTTTTGATTGCCAGGCAAAAGGTGTGGTAATATAAAAACACATTGTGGTAGCATCGTAATCAAAAAGAAGTTTTATGACGAGTTACGTTGAAAAACTTATTTCAAAAAAAAGGTTCATTATCTCTGAAACCAAGCCGAATCCATGAAATTTTATGTAACAATAATGACTCTAAATATGGTCAGGAATTGAGCATTAAAATCTTTTGGAATTGTCGCGAGCATTCTGTATGTGCCATACCTACTTAAACAAATGTGTTTATTTCTTTAGTGTCCGTCTTCTTGCTTTCTTATCTCATGACACATTGATTCCAGAGGAAACATACTCAGATCTTTTTTGTAGAGAATTTTATGTAGATTACTTATGTACTAGAACGTTTTTTGCTATAAGCCACGGTTTAAGAGTTATTTATGAAAAAATAAAAATAAGGACCTTTACACCCCCCTCCCCCCGTTAGCTCCACCCCTAAACACCAGTACTTTTAGTATGTGGTTTAAAACACCATTCCCTACAAATATGCCAAAATTCGCTTATACACGAGTTTTTTCCTCTGAGTTTCCTTCGTTTGGTGTACTACAATACTGAAATAATATAATAGTGCGAAAAAAATTAAGTTCGAAACGAGTGGAGATAAATTAAAGCACGAACGAAGGGAGATCAGACCCCCACTTGATGCTAACTCGGGACTAACTCGGGGTTAAGCCCGATTGATTAAAAAAAATGCAAATTTACGATTTCTGGACATATTAAGCATCATACATACAAAAAAACCAATCGAGTTGATAACCTCCTCCTTTTTTGAAGTCGCTTAAAAACAGAAATCTGAAGAGTACTTCAGATTTTAAGTAAGTATAGCATACTTTTTACATACTCCGTTATAGTCGGCGAAATCTCATTGAAGGCAAAACGACTATTAAATCAATCAGAACGATAATACCACACCGAAACCCAAAACGGGCAGCAATTCGCATCGTTAGCCCAATTCATATCATGAATTAGATTACAAAAGAACTAATAAAACAGAAAGGACGTCCTGATTACCATAATTAAATACCACTAAACTGATTTAGCGGTCCTCCAGACCCCCATCTCTTAAGCCTTTCTCTTTTATAATTGAAGATTTCAAACTCGCATTTCCTTTTTTGTACTCAATGAATTCAACCGGATATATGTCGTTGCCTGTTTTTGTTCTCAATTGCAGCCAAAAAAGGCCATATGATATGACATATTTTATTTAGGCAAATTAGCAGGATATTTCAATCTCAAGCTTTTTAGGTCTTTTGGTGTACCGCCTCAATGAATAGTAATATGGTGCGTTTTCGTTTTTGTCGGGGTTGCCAGGTTGTGTGATTGGATAATACATTTTTGGTATAATTTGGTGGCTTCATGTGTTGTGTTCAGGTTTGTATATATTAAGTAGGAATTTTTTTAACCAGCCTGACATGGAACATCATACAAAATGGAGCATCGGAACTCTAAAATTTTTAACGTTCTTCTCCATTGACGTCTCAAAGTTGTCAGGGATATACCACACATTTTTGTATAATTTTAGTGCTTCTTATGGGCCCATAATCGAAGTATGAAAAATCACAATTATTGTCATTCCATGAAAACTATTTGAAGCATGATCAGTTAAGCCGTAGCCGTACCAATTGAGACTTGAGTCAATGCAAAAAAAATCTCGACGAAAGGACATAGGTAAACGTAAGCGTTTTGTTTTTGTGTCCAAAAAAGTGTGTCTACATTGATAGACCTTGTTGATAATGCACTTTTTCTGGGCCTTACCTTGGACAGCAATCTGCAATGGGCTCCTCACATATCTACCCTGGCAAAAAGGCTGAGCTCTGCCGCGTATGCAGTTAGAAGAATCCGACAGTTCACTGACGTGGAGACAGCTCGCCTAGTTCACTTTAGTTACTTTCACAGTATTATGTCTTATGGCATACTGGTTTGGGGCAAAGCAGCAGATTTGGACACCATCTTCATTCTTCAGAAGAGAGCTATTCGATCCATTTACAATATGAGCTCTCGCGACTCACTGAGAGAACGATTTAAGGAAATAGATATTCTCACAGTAGCTTCACAATACATACTGGATGTGATAATGTACACACATAAGAATATTAAATCCTTTAAAAAGCTTTCTGACATTCACAGCCGCAACACACGGAACAAGCATAAGTTATTGGTTACCAAGTTTCGTCTACAGAAAGTAAAAAAGTCGTTTGTTGGAAACTGTGTTACCTTTTTCAACAAAGTACCCTTAGAGGCATGGGAACTGCCCTATAATTCATTCAAAATGTACATCAAAAATGGTCTTCTCAAAAAGGGTTATTATAAAGTTGACGATTACTTGAATGACGAGGAACCATGGCCGTGTCTTCAGTCTCAAGAGCTGTCTTAGATTTACATGACATTGACTGGAATACATATTAGTTATGTATTTTGTAGACTTAGCTTATAAGACTGTTAGCTTAACAGCTTCTTTATTATTATTATAATTTTTTTTTAACGTTTGGAGAGCCTTTACACCTCCAAAATTATTAATTTTATTTATTATTCTTAGCATCTAATTTCTTTGACCGTGGAGACCTTTTATATCTCCACACTTAATATTTATTTCACCATGGAGCCCATTTATCTCCTAATATAGCAAATTTTTGACTTATTGGATACATAATAATTATGTATTCTGTAGCACTAGTTTACAAGACTTTTAGTTTAACTGTCTTCTGACATGAAACATTTGTTTCATATACCTTTTTATTTACTTTTTATTGACATTTGGAGATTCTTTACACCTCCAAATCATTATTATTTATTAACTGATATTGGGGACACTTTACATCTCCAAAATTATGTATTATTGACATTAGAGAATATGCATCTCTAGTTTTATTTAATATTTGAGTTTATTTTACTGTGATGTCATATTTAAATAGGTATTGGCTGTTGTCTTTTAAATAATAAGAATAGTTGCTTTGTGATTGTTACTAAATTGTTAATTTTCTATTTTATTATTATTGTTAAAATCATGACGATTAGAGACCTTTTACATCTCTAAATCTTAATATCTCTTTATTCTGACAACTAGAGGACCTTTACATCTCTAGTAGTATAGATATAGATACTTAATAATGTTGTGAACTTGTACAATAATAATTATTTTTGTTTAATATTATGATCCTTTATTTATTTCTGTCTTTTATAAAAATGTCTATAATAATTTTTTTTTATGTAATAAATTCTTTGATGCATGTTATTTTAATAAGATGTATTATTATAAGTACTGTTTTGAAAAAATAAGTCCACCTGAGTTTCTTACTGGTTCTTCTCAGGAACGGCGTAGGGTTTGAACCAGTAGTAGAATTTTTTTCTCTCTCTTGATAATGTCAGACGATTCGAAAGTGCTTATTAATAAGCTTACTTGAATAAAGAATAGTTTGACTTTGACTTTGACCATGGCCCGACAAGCTTTTGGCCGCATTTTGTATATTTTCTGTGCCATGGTCATGATATAATTAAAACGCTTGGGGCTGGCAACACTGGAGTTTTTGTGTTTTATGATCGGAAATCGTTGTCAGTTCTTCTCTGCGGATGCGTCTGTCTGTGAGTTGATAAGGATACGGCAATAGAGTCGTTTTGCTTAATTTCTTGCTCTCATTATGTAGAGTGGATTGTTCTCGATTGCAATGCTTTTTTATAGGAGGCGGCGAATGCAAAGGGAATAATTCCTTAAGTAAAATAGTACATTACCTTTAAATCGACACGAGTTACGAATTTCGTTTTCGCACGTGTGTCGTACGACGTTTTTCAGTACATATGGCTCTCCGAAGATTTCGACCTGAGGTAAAATGAACCCTTTTTCGCACTAGCGCGTAAAAAAGCGCCATCTGTACTGAAATAGTAAATTTCGATGCAAGTGCAAAAAATTTTTTTTTCGACGAGGGTGATAGTTGGAGCCCGAGTGAAACGAGGACGAGAATCACCAGAGTAAAAAAAAAAAATTAAGAACCTTTTTTCATAACAAGTGCCTTAAAAACAGAAATTAACACACGCGGAGCGTGCGCAAAGTTTACTTTTCCGCACAAGTTAGGAAAAAATAATTTTATTAATATCCTCTAGTTACATTTTATCAGTAAATATTGAAGGAGTATGGAGAGTGAGAAAATTTATTGTACAAACATAAAGCGAAATAAAGGTTATAAACGATTCGATATCTATATAAAAAAAGTTTCCTACAAATTATAAATATTGGATGTCATATAGGTACCAAAGAAAAACCGATCAAGATCACCAACGTCCGTTAATTGATAAATAATTTGATTTGATTTTTCCAAAAAATTTAAAAAGGTTCCTATGTTTAGTAGACTTTACTAGACTAAATTCTCTGATTTTTTTAATAAAACCCTTAAACAAATATCAACAAAATACTGATATACTTACAAGATGATTCCGGATTCACTAATTACATAACCTCGCATACACCGTTCGTTCGTTCGTTCGTTGTTAATGATTTCTGTTTCTTTTATCTCCTGCTACCCCAAGGTTGTCCGGAAGAGATCGCTTATAGCGATAAGACCGCCTGTCGCTACCTTTGTATTTAATTGTTTTATATTTTGTTTTCTTTCTTTGTGGTGCAATAAAGCATATTTATTATTACACCGTAGGTATTCTTGTATAAGTCATACTGAACAACTTTTATTATGGGACCACCTCAGAAATCGCGAAATGAAAAAAACTTTCCCATACAAAATGTTGAGATTGCCTCAAATTTGTATTAAACAGTGATTTTTTTCGCGTTTTCGGGTCTGGTCCTATATGAAAATTTGCCCAATATAACTTCATATCATCAGCCTATCTCAGCCCACTGCTGGACATAGGCCTCTCCTATTAACTATGCGTATAGACGCATTAGGAGGTAAATGCCCATAATCGCCACACTGGGCAAGTGAATTGGCGATCGCAGTAATGTTTCCACTATGATGACGCTGCTGCCCATCATCTATCTTCTATCAAAGAATGATCAGTGACACTTCAATCCCTTTGTCGGTTCTTACACACCCGCGGGAAGAGTTGGGGTGGTGGTAAATGTATTCTAAGGCACTGGTCTCACCGCGAGCTACTAAGCTATGAACTATCGGCTATAAACACGAACAAAAGATACGCACTCCCGTGTAAATAAAAGAGACACGGCGATACTCGCCCGGCGGTGATAGCTGATAGCTGGGCGAGTATGACCGTGTCTCTTTTATTTACGCGGCAGTGTGTATCTTTTGTTCGTGTTTATAGCCGATAGTCTGTGCTAGCTTAGTAGCTCGCGGTGAGGCCAGTGCCTTACTGCCGTCACTACACGCCTTATATGAATTATATAAGTTATATTATTTGTACGGTGTAAAGCGAGGCTATTATATATTTATGACTCAGGAAACATCGTGTATGTATAATGTAAATAACTATTTCAAATAGGTACCTACCTCATTAACTGTCCAATTTGTATAAAAAGAACAGCGATTTTCTTCAATTGTCTTAATTACGAGTAATATAGTTAACACGATCTAGTAATTATCAGAGACCTTGCGATGGTCAAAAGCAAGTCGGCACCTAATTACAGTAAATAATTATCACTATTAAAAAAGGTAATTATCACCTACTTGGCAACTGACAGAAATTACATTCCTCGAACACAATCAACAACTAAAATAACTGGCCAAGTGTGAGTCGGACTCACGCACGAGGTGTTCCGTAGCATTATCAAATTATCATAAAACACGTTTGTTGTATGGGCATTGGGCACCCCCTAAAATATAAAATTATAGCGGAACCATACATACAGCATCTGTGGAAATTTCAACTGCCTAACTATCACAAATACTATACTATTGAAGACTCGCCTTCTTAATCAATGTGTCCTGCCCACCATGACATATGGAGCCGAGACATGGACGCTGACAAAGGAGGCTGTGCATAAAATACGAGTAGCGCAGAGAACCATGGAGCGAGCCATGCTCGGTATTAAACTACAAGACCGAGTTAGAAACGTCGAAATCAGAAGTCGCACCAAGCGACGAGACGTAGGAGATACCGTTACTAAACTCGAATGGAACTGGGCAGGACATGTTGCCAGGCAGAGTGATGGCAGGTGGACTAAAGTTCTCACGGATTGGTGGCCTATTTCGGATGAAAGAGCTCCTGCTATGCTATTCTCTTATTGACACATTCGACGTTGCGTTCGTCAACGAGCTCGATGTCGAGACAGCCTTGTCTAAAATCCTAGCTGTTTGATTTGACATTAGGAATCGAGGCTGTGAGCGAGGTTGTGGGCGAGTTCGTCGCTGTTTTTCGTTAGAGAATACGAAGTTCATAGATTAAACGTCAAACTTTCGACGCAATGTAGTTCCAGCTCACGCCGCATTCGTCGCCGAGCACTAGAGTCGTTTAAAGTACATTAGTGAATACCATTTTTAGGCTCGACGCTGCCGCAGCACTGACACAGCGCTGACAGCAAGGCGGTTTCCTTAGTGAATAACACTGCTGGGCGTCCGTTGGCTCGTTGGGTCGACGACATTCGTACGATTGCGGGACACTTCTGGGTTAGACTGGCTCAGGACCGAGATGAGTGGCGTACTAGAAGAGAGGCCTATGCTTAGCAGTGGGAGATAAATGGCTGAAATGATGATGAACTATCACAGTTCAGTGACAGACGGACAGACAGCGGAGCCTTAGTAATAGGGTCCTGTTGTACGCTTCGGGTACGGAACCCTAAATAAAATAGAGATCCATAACTTATAATTCTAAAAATAATTTGATGGTAACCCTGGAAATGCTGGGACAGTTTTATAATATAATATGCTATTTTTATCGTGAAATTCATCCCAGCCTTCGCCATCGTCGAACAAAATTTACTTTTACTTAGACCATTCAAAAGAGTTTGTTGGTATCCCAATAAAGAATCATTTGATTTTGACTTTTAATAGTTAAATAAAATTTATTACAATCCAATATTTCATTTACGTGTTACCCACAGTTATGATTTTGAAAGTTTTTTCACAGTTGCACTTTGAGCGCTACTTATTTTTAATTTAAATGCTTGCACAATAAAATCTATTCTTTCCATTCCTTTTGCCTGAAAATAAAAAAAATGTAAAACGACCTAAAACAAAAAACAAATTAAGACAAAAATAAAATAAATATTTGAACTTTTGCTCTCATTTGATACTGGTAATGTTCAAAAGCATTAAAAAATCTTTCGGCATATTTACTCGCGAGCACCTTTAGCCGTATAGGTACATATACAGTGTGTTACCATGACCCAGGCTTTTAGGGTAATGGCGAAAATGGGTAATAATACGCATTACTGGCAATCGTTTTCAAGTATTAAGAGTTGACAAATATTTAAATTAACTGTACAATTATTTTTATTTCGTTCGAACGATCAATGCAACGCGTGTACTGCTTAGTTGTCAAACGTTGCGAGTGGCTGCGATCTGTCATTGTCAAGTGCGAATTAACGATTTATTTTGAAGTACATTGCTTCTCAATTAACTTTTCTTAGAAAGTTAATTACTTTTGAAACTAGGATTTTAAAACAAATAATGCACATGGTTTGGCTAAGAATCTGCATCTCAATCCTCGGTTCAAATAAAAGCCTGCATCATGTTAACACACTGTATAATGTGCCTATGAGGAAAGGGAAAAAATTCTTTCAACAGCGGATTTCTGAACAAATTTGAGGTTAAAAATGTCACATGAAGTTTTCTGAATTTAGTCTATTTTAAGAGAAAATTTGATCGTTTCTCAAAACCGTTTTAGGCCGTTACGCTATGATAAACGCATTTTCGGAAACGATTTTGTCACCATGTTGTCTTAGTCTTGTCACACTTAATTGACAGACATCAAATGAACAAAAACATCTTTAATTACCTAGAAAATTTAAAAAAAAAACCTTTAAAGTGCATTTTTTGCGATAGTTTGATTAATAAAATCCTTTTTTTTGTGTATTAATGTATTCAAAACATCAAAAAAACGTTTTTTTTTGCAGATTTGACCAAAACTCGTTTAACCTTTTTTGCTTCTTTTAGTCTCAGGAATATGCTGTTAGAATTTTTTCCTTTCCTCGTGGGCACCTATATGTATAGGTACGGCTAATTTCATCATCATCATCATCATCATCATCATATCAGCTGAAAGACGTCCACTGCTGAACATAGGCCTCCCCCAAAGATTGCCACAATGACCGGTCCTGCGCCATCCGCATCCAGCGGACTCCTGCGACCTTCACCAGGTCATCGGTCCACCTTGTGGGGGGCCTACCCACGCTACGCCTTCCGGTACGTGGCCGCCACTCAAGAACCTTCCCGCCCCAACGGCCATCGGTTCTACGCGCAATGTGCCCCGCCCACTGCCACTTCAGTTTAGCAATTCGGAGAGCTATTTCGGCTACTTTAGTTCTGCTGCGGATGGTCTCATTTTTAATCCGATCACGCAGAGAGACTCCTAGCATAGCCCTCTCCATAGCCCTTTGGGTGACCGAGCCTTCTTATGAGGCCCATTGTAAGCGGCCACGTACCGTATGTCATCACTGGCAACACACACTGATTAAAGACTTTCGTCTTCAAACACTGCGGAATATTGGACGAAAATATGTGTCGTAGCTTCCCGAATGCTGCCCAACCGAGTCGGATTCGACGATTGACCTCTTTCTCGAAGTTGGACCTACCTAACTGAATAGTTTGCCCTAGGTATATATATTCGTCTACAACTTTGAGTGTAAATTCTCCGATTATCACGGGGGATTACGGCTAATTTACTGTATACATCATCATCATCATCATCATCAGCCTATGTTAGTCCACTGCTGGACGTAGGCCTCTCCTATTAACTATGCGCATAGATGCATTAGGAGGTAAATGCCCATAATCGCCACGCTGGGCATGCGGATTGGCGATCGCAGTAATGTGTCCACTATGATGACGCTGCTGCCCATCATTAATCTTGTAGAATGGTCAGTGACACTTCAATCCCTTAGTCGACTCTTACGACACCCGCAGGAGGAGTTGGAGTGGTGACAAATGTCGCATGACGTCACGCCTAGCTAATTGTTTCTAGTAGGTATCTAGTGACGTCAGGAAACCCAACTCCTGAACTATGCCAAGCCTTATCTTTGTAGAATTTGTAGTTGATATTTAGACCCTATTGATATTTAGACAGGTGTGGTGACGGCAGTAAGAATAGGTACATTTGTCACCACCCCAACTCCATCTGCGTGTGTCGTAAGAGTCGACTAAGGGATTGAAGTGTCACTGACCATTATTTGATAAAAGATTGATGATAGGCAGCAGCGATGACGCTGCTGCCTATCATCAGTCAATCATCAGTAATGTGTCCACTATGATGACATAGTGGACACATTACTGCGATCGCCAATCCGGTTGCCCAGCGTGGCGATTATGGGCATCTACCTCCTAATGCGTCCATACGCATAGTTAATAGGAGAGGCCTGCGTCCAGCAGTGGGCTATCAGAGGCTGATGACGATTTAGACAAAGCAAAAAATAAGTGTCTATTATTTTTGGATAATCTAAATAACGGACAATGTCTAATTACATTTTTTTAACCATATCGTTTGACCCGTATCGTCAATATCATCATCCCTGTTCCATGCTGTTTATAATTTCACTAATTTAAGAATACAAGGTAGCTAAAAAATAAGTGCGTTACCGTTGCTTGTAAGGTTTTGGACCTCGAAATGGGGGGTTAAATCATCATCATCATGTTAGCCTAAAGACGTCCACTGCTGAACATAGGCCTCCCCCAAAGATTGCTACAATGACCGGTTTTGCTTACAGCGGACACCACCCGCACCGCACCCAGCGGACTCCTGCGACCTTCACCAGTCCACCTTGTGGAGGCCTACCCACGCTGCTTCTTCCGGTATTAGGTGCCAGATACTTACTATTACTTAGTACTACTATACTTTTGAAATATTAACTAATTTCTAAAAAAACACCTTATTTGCGTCCCAAAATCACAATGGCAACGGAAATGCATTTATTTTTTGGCCACCTTCTGTACAGTGTCATAAGTTCATAACATCAGCATTTTTTAGTAAATCTATGAATTATAAATATTGGAAAGAAAAAACGACCAAGATCACCAACGACCGAGGTGGGAATCGAACCCACGTGCTCAGCTTTCGCGGCTGATGCCTGCACCGCTCGGGCAATCGGTCTTAGCAACCACCAGTCAATTTTCTCGGGTATATGCAATCCTTTACAAGGCTAGGCGCCTTTAGTATTAATTAAGTAGTGTGACTACAGGAGAAAAAATAAAAGTTCAAATCAAAATATTTAGTCAATAAATAATTTGATTTGAGTTTTCACATCAACTTCATTAAATCTACGATGTTCAATAAAAACATGAGAAATGCACGTATGCAACAGTTACAGTAATAATTCCGTGACTACCGCACAATTGAATTTATGCAAGTATCCGAACCAAATTCAATGAAGTCTGGCGGCGCATCAAGCGTCGATGCCAGCAATGTACGCTACACACTGTCAAACTGTATTTCAACTGTAACGGGCATGATAACTGGCAAAATCAAATCAACATCTTTTTTGTAAGTTTTATACGAAATACAACCGTGTGGTGACGGCAGTAAGAATACATTTGTCACCACCCCAACTCCTCCTGCGGGTGTCGTAAGAGTCGACTAAGGGATTGAAGTGTCACTGACCATTCTTTGATTTGATTGATGACGGGCAGGAGCGTAATTATAGTGGGCACATTACTGCAATTGCCAATCCGCTTGCCCAGCGTGGCGATTATGGGCATTTACCTCCTATTCCTCCTAATGCGTCTATATGCATAGTTAATAGGAGAGGCCTACGTCCAGCAGTGGACTATCATAGGCTGATGGTGTGATGTGATATGTGATACGAAATTCACAAGAGTGACGTCACATTTATTTACTGCCAAATGGCACACTCTTTTAAGTTCTTTCCAATTTATTAAGTACTTAATGCTTTAAGACTTAGATGGCTTAGTCATGGATGCCATTGTCAGAACTGGACCAAATTGGGGCACCAAGTCGGAGTAATGGTGGGTAATGGGATCTTAGAGAAATAGGTTGAAGTCGCTTTTTTATTTTTTTAATGTTGGTGATCATATTATTTGTATTTGTATAGTTCATGTCAGTCTCAGTATCCGATTGATACTGAGAGTGCAGCGCACGCTTAAACTAAGGTAAGCAAATAAAATAGTGGCAGAATGCATAATTGGTGGCATTCGTCCCTCCGTAATTGGACCCCAGATTGATGGTCCTCCGAGCCGGATCGGAATCTTTGAATCGAAGAGTGGTAATGAGGCTGATTAACGGCTGCATAATGGTGATTTTTAAGCCCCGATGAAGTTATAGTACTGCCTTGGGTTTTAATGAGTAGGTCTAAAAAATAATAGGTTTTAGATGAAGCCAGTTTCATGTGAAATTGGGTTTTTTGATGCTGGTGCATTCTGCTTCATAGTTAGTAAAATAACTTTTAGCTAATGGGTATTTGCAATTTATAGTAACATTTTAGTGAACTTAATAATCATAGGTTTTTAATAATGTATTTATATGTTTTATCGTATTTTACTTTAGATAGACATTTTGTAAAAAAACCTTGCCTATTTAATCAACGAAATAAAGGAAATAATTACAGAATAATAATGATACAGAATAAGGGACAGGTAAATTATAGTGAAATTATTAATATCCTGAAATAAACTGAAATTTTAAAAATGTACTTAAGTAAAGTACGTCGTCAATATTGCACAAAGTCATAAATTCGCCTTTTCGTATTTACCTACTTATTTGTTTAATGCAACACCGAAAACATCCTTGAATTATGAACTTATCGGAATATTTAAATACGCGAAAGAGTTCATAATTTGTTAAATGTTTTTCACCCACGGATCAGAAGTTAGATGGGCGGCTATCTCCGTTATATGAAATGAAAATTTTTGGGTGCTTTTTTCTCAATATAAGTTTTTAATCAAACATACTCATTTACATATACATATTCAAAGATGACCACACACTATTATATTATAGGCTATCAGTAAAACAACAATCCCCACGTGTAGGGGAAGTCCTCGAAAAATATTTTCTTCTACATATTTTATTCTTTCACTTCGCCGGCGTGACTTAATGTTTATTCCTATATCAAATTGCAGGTCAAAAAACTAAGCTGCACTGCACACAAGCAGAACGAAAGGAATAGTGAAATTATAATGATTCTTACAAATCGACGCTTATCATGCATGAACAACACTGTATTCCAAAATATTAATTTTTCATTTTTAGAATTCTAATTACGACAAGATAATTATTGTCTAAAGATGCAGCGTTTTTCATGATAAGCGTCGAAATGATCCTGAAATTTTACAACAAAACAAATGACAATCAATATGCAGTGCAACCCAACTTTCAATATATCGTATGTCGTTTAAATTGTTACTCGAAATTGAAATCTAATTAGTCAACTAGTTGGTTAATTTAAATTGTTGAATGTTTGCTATAGTTGTCGGAATTGTCTGAATACAGCGTGTTCGAAATGCAACGATTCAAAATTCTAATTATAATTAGCGCTGAAAATGTCGGAAAAAAACAAAATGTTTTTTTCGGGAATGTATGAAAACTTCGTTTTTTTCGGATTTTTTCAGAAAAAATCAATGTCACTGTCACTGTCACTCCTTGCCATCTGTTTCAATTGACTTTTCCTCTGTGACATCACGTTCTCCTGGTATAAGTGAAAATTAGACCTAATTTACATTAGTTTAGAGTTGAAAATTAAAGTGAAAAATTTCATTGTTTTTTTCGAAAAAATCAGGAAAAAACGAGCTGTTTGGAAAGAAACGGGATTTAATCCGGAAATTTTCAACGCTAATTATAATTAAGTTGATTTAAATTATTAGAATTTGACACCACCCCAACTCCTTCTGCGGGTGTCTTAAAGAGTCGACTAAGGGATTGAAGTGTCACTGACCATTATTTGATAAAAGATTGATGATGGGCAGCAGCGTCATCATAGTAAACACATTATTGCGATCGCCAATCCGCTTGCCCAGCGTGGTGATTATGAGCATTTACCTACTAATGCGTTTATATGCATATTTAATAGAACAGGCTTCCGTCCAGCAGTGGACTATCATAGGCTGAAGATGAAACGGTTTTTTTAATGGGGTAAGACAAAAAGTCGTCCTTCTGGCACAGCGTCTGCTGGTAGCTTTTTTTCTTACCCCATTAAAAACCATTTAATTTTACCCCACCTTACCTTATTTTTACTCCGCACGAAATATTTCGGAAAGACTAAGCTAAACTCCATTCATATCATAACTATCTATCTTTATGCTAAAATGAAAACATATACAGTGTGTATATGAAATATAGCCGCATATTGTAACCAGGCGTAGATTTAAGTATTATAGTCTAACTTTTATGACAATTATTAATTTAGCGTTAACTACCATGGCGTAATTAATTTTTGATTTTTTTTTGAGCAGCAATGTACGGCGTACACTTATCACTAGTGACAGTTGTGATATTAATGATGTTTATTGTCAACAAACAACAACAAAGCTTTACATTGCGTGCTGATTTATTTTATATGAAAGAAAAAAAGTTTGCTTTTTTAAAATAATTTTGCGATAAATATATTAATTAGTGCCTATACCAAGACCCCCTAAAGTTTGCGGTTATATGAAATATACACGCTGTATTATAATAATCGTGTTTGATTGTAAAAGTTCCCCCTGTGTAGGGTCGGTATGCGTCTGTTTGCGCACGAAAGAGATCTGTTAGCTCAGTTGATTGCCGATCGCAACTTCAGAACTGACCGCTCGGAATCGGATTGCTGGTTCGTTACTGCCCATTTTTGCTGTTTGCCTGACCGCTAACAACGCAAACATGGTTACAACTGTGATCACGTACAGTACATTATCTCGTTGATTTGTAAATTGGCAAATCCGCGTAAGAGTGTAATGTAAGTGACTAAAGTGACCAATTCTCGCGTGTTTATTTATTAACTGAGCAAAGTTTACTGTTATTACATCTAGATAATGAAAATGATACTTATTTATTTTTAACGTAATAACACTTACACATGTATCATAAGCAAAGAAATATACCATGTAATGGTCACTTTCATTACAGTTACATGGATTTACTCCATTGCAAATTGCAACCTGAGGGCTGATCGCTTGGATTGCTGGTTCGTTATTGCCCATTTTTGCTGTTTGCCTGACCGCTAACAATGCCACTATGGCTACATAACTGATGGTGGCCGTGGACAGTATATTAATATAAACCCGCAACTTAAAAACTGATTATTCAATACATTGTAGTTCTTCATTACCCATTTTTTTTGTGCCACTTACAATACTCACATGGTTATTATGAACTAGTACCATAATTATTGCAAAATCTTATATTTCTTAGTACGTATGTTTTAAGAAATACGTAGACTTTATTTCAGAGTAAGAAACTAATACGCACATTCGTTTATAGGCAAAATATTTTTTAAATAAGTCCATAATTATGTCGCTACCCATAGTAGTTATTGTTTAAGTAGTACTTGGCAGATCTTTGCGGATAAGTATATTGAGGATTGATTGAGCATCTGCCGTCGTAGGTGGTTGTGTCAAGCGCAATCTTTGAATTTATTTATGTTATAACATCAATAATATATTAACCGTGTCAAATTAGTGTCAGCACTTTATACAAACTGTGAGTGTCGCGTGTGTTTACGTACGGTAATGGCTGCGAATTTACAACTTTGCAATGTCTGGTGAGGACGCCTTTAATAAAAGTTCCCGGACCTTACGATCTCCTCCTCCGGAAAGAATACCGCGTGCCATGGAAACTCCCACTAGGACTCCCGCTACCCCCGCGCCCTCGGATGTGCCGGAAACGGTCACAACTTCAGAAATCAGTGGTTGGTTAACTCAAATTGAAATGCGCCTTACAGAAATCTGCACTATTTCCAGTGAGGGAAAATTAAATTCAGACCAAAAACTGAGAATTAGCAGCCTCAGTAAGAGCGTTATGGGTGGAGTTTCTCAACTGGCCGTGCAATATCAATCGGCTAAATCGAATCTTTTGATTTATCATTCACAAGTGCAAGCTTTTAAACAGCAAAAAGAGTTTAGCACCCAACTTCAGGAACTCAAGCAGTCTCTGCAAGTTCTACCAAGAGAGAAAGACCCGAAACAATCGTTTGCCGACATGGTCAGAACGGGAAAAAATTCATCGGTGATACCGTCGAAAACCAGCAGCATCGCAATTTATCCGGCCGATAAGGACAAGACAAGTGAGGACACAAAAAAAACTCGTCCAAAACCTAATTAAGCCCGAAGCCCTTAAACTACATGTTCGCGGAATGAGGAAGACAAAAAATGGAGGTGTCATAATTAGCACGGATAGAAAGGATGACCTTGAGAAGCTCAAAAAATCTGAGCACCTCCAACAATCAGGACTCAAACTTGAAGACGCGGCCAAAAGGAGACCTAAAATAATTGTAATGGGAATCCCAACGAGTTTGCCCGAAAAAGATGTGTTCGATTGTATATTTGAACAGAATATTCTAGACCTGCAACCTGAATTCCCTAGAGACCTCTTTATGAACTCAGTCAGACTTAGTCATAAATCCGGCAAAAAGGACCTATCTACCTGCAATTACGTTATAGAATGCTCAGCTGAAATCAGGAGAATGCTGGTGCATCAACAACGAGCTTACATAAATTGGTCCTCCTGCCCTGTCCGAGACTTTACCCTTTTAACGAGGTGTTATTTGTGTCATCAGTTTGGCCATTCAGCTAAATTCTGCAGGGATACAGAGCCAACATGTGGTCATTGTGGATCGCAGGGGCATAGCATTAAGGAGTGTACTAAGCTGACAGAGCCTCCTAAATGTGCTACCTGCCAGCGCTTCAAGAAACCGTCGAATCACAAAACCGGAGATGAGCAGTGCCCAGCAAAGAAAAATGCGCAGACCAGATATTTAAGTTCCATTGACTATGAGGGCGCCTAGAGCGCCGCCTCCTACCATCGCTTGTCGCACTTATCATCAACTTTAATGGGTAACTCAACCACCGATTTGCTTGATGACATTGACGCCTCGTGTGAGTATGAATCGTTAGTGTGTGACCCAGATAAATGTTCTGATATTCTGAATAAATTTGCCCCAAATTTAAAAATATTTGTACAAAATGTAAGAAGCTTAAATTGTAATTTCAACGGTCTTTTAGCTTTGCTGAGCTTAATAAATTCTGAGGTAGATATAATTGTTTTGACCGAGTGTTGGTTGTCCACTGCCCAAACGATCCCTCAAATAAGCGGCTACAATTCTTATGTGAGTGAAAAAACAAACGTGTTGCAGAATGATGGGGTCGTATTCTATGTTAAAGAAAATATTAATTATATAAGCGTGGAAGAACCCGATATATTTTTAGACGCAAACTGCTTAATAACTAAAATAGGCACTGATACTGCGATCGTAGGCATTTACCGTTCCCCCCTCCTATAAAAACATAAATAACTTTTTAAACTCCCTAAGTGAAGTCCTAACACAGTTATCTACATATAAGAATGTCCTTGTTATGGGAGACCTGAATATTGATATCAAAAGTGGCTCACAAGACCGAAATTATTTTGAATACCTCACCCAATTGGCATTCCTTGGATATCTCCC
>JALPQI010025953.1:0-11316 GCA_025490895.1 Thaumatotibia leucotreta | reverse complement strand
GGACAAAATAAAAAGAAAGGCTCATAATATAAGAGACAATAGGAATATGTAATATTAGGTTATGAAATATTCATTACCTATGAAATTTACGTTTTGTATGGAGAATTTTGTGAAAAGTCTATTTTCCATGCAATGAATTTTGTGCATATTTTTTTTATATCAAAATATAAATCAACCAAATTTTGCCAATATTATTAAACACTTATAAAGCGTGTTTTGTTTATCTCTATTTTATAAAAGAAGGTACTATCATCCATTTTTACCTATTCCAAACATATAACCCGGCAGTAAGTACATATAGGGCAATAGTTGTCTCCAAAGCTTATTTTTTAATATTACTTAAACGAAAAAAGACTTTGTGAAATAGACTTTAGTATACAGTGCACTGTTGAAATAAAAAAATATATCATGTTAGTATTTAGATAATAAAATTAGGGACCAAATAAAATCTATGACCAAAAACACAATACCTACGCATCAATTTTTGTATAGTTAATGCATTTTAGTTCCGTGTAGCGTAAAGAGATACAAGATTGTTTCAAAGAGACAACGATTATGAATTGCTCCGGAATTTCTAAAGAACCACAGATAGAACTTTTTAAGTGTTCATTCCATTTCATTCGTTTCCGATCCGATATAAAGAGTAGAAATATCCGTAGATGTTATTATTCACTTGGAAATAACGTTCCTTAATGGTTATTTTTAGATGCACAAAGAAATCAGACGCGATCGAACGTTATAACTCGATTGTAAAAGTTTGCTTCAAGTTCAAAAAAACAATGTATTTTGCATAAAAACTTGAATATGAAAAGCTTTTGAAAAGTTTACGTAGCTCTTCGTATTGTGTGCCCAAAAGCAACCTTTGTAGTATTAGATACTTTGATCACAAAGAATGTCGATCATTATCATAAAAGACTGATCTTAGAATATTCTCAATCACACATTAACAAAAACTTTGGGGGTAAGATAGCCGGCGTAATTACTGGCATAGATAGAGGCAGTCCATCAAAGTCCTCAGGGTAGGCAGCGCATAGGTGATATTTGATCTATATCCGTGGGCCTCAGTTCCTCCTTTCTGCTGAGAGCTCAGTTGTCTACCTTCGTCACATAAAAAAATCAATATGAATAATTTATTAAACATTAGTCATTGAATTCATTCAAATAATATAATACGGAGAAAAACGACACTAACAAAAAATAATAACTAATAAGACACTTTTTTCGGTATATAAATGTGTAATAATTTACTGCCTCTGCCGATAAATCCCGCTCGCAAACATGGATCGATAATCTTTGCTCCCTCTGTATGTACAAACAAATAAAAATAAGTATGATATTAACCTATGTTGAATTAAACCAAGTCATTCAAATCTTAGCTCTACAATATGCTGTATTCTAAACTGCAGTGCATTAAAAAAATATTTATATATATATATACCTATATATTTCAATTTTTACACTAAAATCGTGATCGTGGCACGCGTCAAAACACGTTAGGCGTTTAAAACACGAACACCATACGCTTTCCGGTACAGACATGAAATAAAATTCAAACGGTACGCGGCTGTATTTAAGCGGTCGAGCGAAAAAAAAAGACGATTGCAAAATTTCCCAACGTATAAATTGAAAAAGTCAGTGATCCGAGCCAGAACCACACCACGGTTCAGTACGCGACCATATCTCATTGCATTTGCGTTTTACAGCCTATTGTAGCATTTGTAGGCGATTTCCAGTTTGGGATGCCATTATCAGCGACCAGTGAATTACGACATACTCATTATTACCGTGCGTGCATTGAAGACAGCGCTGGGTTGTACTATAAAAGCTAACAGGACGGGTAATTTTACAAAGTTTCTCAGTTTTTGACTCAACAATAATGGTTACACCATAACCCCCTTATTCATAAGCGTCCCCTAACTTAAAAAACCTAGTATTGTTTGTCCCCCTCAGTCTTATCAATATGTCTGTATGAATGAATGGGACAACCTATACTTAGCGGCTTGCTAAGTTAGATGTTTATGAATAAAGGGGTTAGAATTAATTTGCTTTGTCTTACTTATGCATTTATAATTGTATTCTAATCTTTATAGTACACGATACTTATTAGATAGGTGCGTACTAGTTACCTAAGTACATAATACTAACAACCTACCTCCACCCTTAATATAAGTGCTAGATTGTGTTTATAATATAATTATTTTTAAGCGTTACCCTTAATTTGACAATGTTCGACACAATGAACATAGTCTTCGACTCATTTTTTGTATTTCTTTAAGGCAGAATTTTCTGCTCTACACAATGGCGACGAGGCTAGAACCCACGATTTTTTTCTTATTTGCCAATTTAAGGGTTAAGGTTAAGGCTGTCAAATATTGCTGTAAAACACAATATGGTAATCTAGATTTTCTAATACGTATTATATTGGACTTAAAAATGATAATGCACAATTTTAAATATAGAATCTAAATGAACTTTTAGGCACTAGTCATGAGAAATAGGGTATTTCTAGCTATTTCACTCAATAAACAACAAACAATGCATTCATATTTGTGTTCCGCATTTACTTAATGCGCATTATGAAACCAATATATTACACTATCATTGTACATTTGTTAGCGGCTTTTACCCTAAAATATAGGTCAGACGTAATCACAAATCACGGGCTACCACAGATGTCGAAAATCGTGTGTGTCTCTCTAATCATCCATGAGCGAGGGAGATATGAAATATTTCGATGTGAGCCGGATAGGAAATTTTCGCATGGGTGTGTTTGTCCTCATTTTGTATTGAGAGAACCGGAAAGGGCAGATCCAGCACTTTTTTGAATGGAAAGCTTATAAATTATATAATGTAGGTATCATCCATTACATATATACAGGGTGAACGATATGAAGTGTTACCAAGTAGATTTTTTAAGTATGGTGTCAAAGTAATAGAGGCTTATTATCAGAAATATGTTTTGCACACCGCATTGAAGTCTTAGGCACACAAACATTTAGGTTGTAGATGTAGACCGCAAACATAACAACGAAACTGAGCTACGACTTATAAAGCTCGTAAGAACCAAAAATGGTTGAAACCCAAATTTCACGTGTCATTTCTCCAGTGCAGTGAGTTTCGGAATTTTTATCTGGTCTATTTCGAAGATAAATTTGAGAGCAATTAAACATGCTAGTATAAATGCAATCAGGAAAGCGATCGTATTTCACTGGTACACATACCACTACCCACTGGTCACAAACGTGCTGCGAGCAAATATTTTTTTACCATTTTTACTTACTTTTACCAAAAGTAAATTTAATCACAAATGTAATATTTTTGTCTTGTTTTATCTTACTTGTAGTAATACAATTGTTGCAATAAAAAAATGCAGTCCTTTAAAATTGGTAACACTTCATATCGTTCACACTGTAATGTTATACAATCAGTGTTCATTACAAAAAAAAAATCAGCATTGGTTAGCCCATTACGTGCGGGCATAGTAGCGTATGTAAACGTAATATTAGATGGCACACCGCTTGCGTGGCGGTGTGCCATCTACTATGAGATTTACGTACTCTACATGACCCACAAACTCTACTCCGCTGCATGACCCACAAACGACACCCAAAAACACATCGGCTGTAAGTGGAAATTCAATGTACTCAAAGCTCGTCAATTTAAACGAAAGAAAACACGCGCAGTCCTACGAAAACAATTACTTAACGTGTCAGGTCGGTTAAAACAGCGTATTTTAAAAAGACGGCAGGATGCGTTACGACTTTTTGAAGGAAGAATGGCTACCGCTCTATCTTCGTCGTGGTAAATTGCTTCACCGGCCCATTAGGCCTTCGCCACACGATTAGCATGCCGTTCGTATCTTGACTACCCGTGTGGATCGGTGGAGGTGCTCACGCAGCATAATTATATACGTAGGAAACACAATGGAGGTATAATTATTGGAAAGGTAACGTATGTACACATTTTATAAGGTATGTCTCTGTAAGGACTTTGCAAATATCGGTAACGTTAGGTTTTACTTGATACGTAAAACAGGCCATCGCGCTCGCTTTAATACGTTAGTAGGGAATGCAAACCGGTTTTGGTAAGTATGGGAAAACCGGTTAATAACCGGTTACTCGCCGTAATCTCATACAAGTAAATAAAAACCGGTTTGCACGCCCTATATGTCATAAAATATCGTGATAAAATGCAATTGAATCGATTTGTTTTTATACAGCCTTCAAAAATTGAGGAGACGCCCAATTCGACGGATTTTTACTCGACAATTACCCCCGAGAATTTTAAATCGATTTTCAATTCTTTTTTTAATCCGGATATCCGGAGAATATATGGAAATTTTGGAACTTTTTTTCCTTTTGAGATCAAAAGAGATCGTGATTCTGAGTACTCTGACATAAAGCAATTCATAAATTATGAAAATGGGCAAAATAAAAAGATATCCTCAAACTATCTATCATCATATTTTAACAGAACTTTAAATGGATATAACCTACCCAATACATGCTTGTACTTGTACTGTTTATAGTTGCCCAGCTCTATAAGCATTAGCAATTTCAAACCAGAGATTTAGGAAAAATTATACGATTCTTGAAACATATGCAGATACGGATTTGATCTCGCTATATTTTGGACCGAATATGATGGCCCGGGAACCAACCTAATCCGTACCAGGCTTACGTAGTTTCTGCTATATGTAAAGATTGAAAGGTATTAAAGCTTTCCATAAATCTCTTATGTAAAAAGGAGATAATCGTTTGTTATTCTTATGGTTTCCGAGATACAGGTTCGGCCTACTTCAGGGATCTCTGTCAATTTTTATTATGCAAATGTGTCTCTTATTTTACTATTTTGCATCGATAACCTTTTTACATATTTTACTCAAAATTACGAGATTTTAGTCAATAAATAAGAATACCTGTATTGACATCCCTGTATAAAACTTATCTGTCAGATAAATTTTAGCTTTTCTTTTTTTAATATGCTTGGGGACAGGATAGTGAGCCGTTAGTATCCAAAATTATAAAAAAACACTGGCAGTTACACTATAAAATTGTAGGAATGGTTTTCGAGATTGTATATAACAGGTAGCCTAAATGCTGGCGGCAATCCCTCGCAGTATTGCAATACAACGTTGTACGAGGAATAAAATAGATTGATTTGAAATTATTTCAAACTGTTCATGGAATGAAACTACTGCCATGAATATTAAATGACGTGTGCACCGGCGAACAGCCAATCTATTCAATGACACGAGTCTGATTTCAATCGATCTAGTTTCGGCTAGGAAACTAGGAACTGCCCCTACCACGTGCTGGCTGCGGAATAACTGTTGCGCAATTTACATTTTCTAATCGTCGACCGTAATGTTTGAATTAAGATTACTTACACAAAATTATATTCATATTAACGACGAGTTCGCTCAACTGTAATGAACTTATTATACAAGGTTGTAGGCAACTATTATGAAATTGACCAATCGCGTGCCAGCAAAACAGACATCAACGAGCCACCATCTCACGATCTGCACTTCCCCTGGCGTAATTATTTCATTTATTACATTTGTAACTTATTTTTATTGACTAGACTTGGAGAAAAGTATTGTACGTAGCATCATAATCAAGCTTTTCCAATATTTATAGCTTGTTTTTTGTTTACGAGTATCAATCGTATTGGCACTCCAGTTTAGCGATTTTTCGAGAGATGTCAGTATTTTAGTTTACCTTAATTTGATCTCGTAGATCTAATAAACTCAAAGTCGAATAAAATAATACGAATACTAATTGAGACACACAAATAACATACAACACATAGCGTTGAAAATTTCTATAAAAAAATCCCTATTATTACCGAACGGCTCGTTTTTTCCGGATCTTTTAGGAAAAATTTAAAGTTTCCTCTTTGATTTTCAACTCTAAACAAATTTTGATTAACACTAATGGTCACTTACAAAAGGCAAAGGGGAGACATCGAGATAAAGTCAATTAAAAATTGGAAGTGACAGTTATTTCTTTAAGAAATAAAAAAAAAAACAAGTTTTTCTCAAACATGCAATGAAATATTGTCTTTATGTTTCTTAAAGTAGACTCGGAAGTATCGTTTTTAGGGCGCAGTAACTCATTGGAATGGAAATGGAATTTCATAACACTTTTCAGGCCTGCAAAGTTACTTTGTATTAAATTTTGACAAAATTTGTCATTTTTTTTGTATTTCTTTGAATGTTTGAGAAAAGCACTATGCCTCGGCAAGAAAACGTATTCCCGGCCTCGTTACCTATCCGGCCTCGCTCGCACGCTCTCACGGCCGTATATACCAACTTGGCCAGAAATCCTCATTTCCCCGGCCTCTGATGTAATGTACAGTTGTATTGCAGTAGTACGGCCACTGGAATATTGCCAGGCATCCCTAATCATGTCAAAAAGAACACCCGAATTTGTGAAACATAAAACTTATAGTTAGTTCTAAGTGAACCGTTGGCCTTTACCCTTTTACGTTGTACCTTCTGAGCAAATGGACGCTCCCTTGACACAAAGCTACAAAAAAGCTATTTTATTAGTTTTATAGACATTCAAAGCTTGAATTATCTATGGGTTACATCAGTGAATTAGATCCTCAAGGGGACGCACTACGCCTACTTTAAAACAATTTGGTATAAAAAATACAGGAGAAAGAAAGGATTTTTATTTTGTTTAAATTGATTACTCTACTCAAATTATATAAAACAATATTAGATGTATTGTTTTGTATTATATTCTGGCCATTTTTTCCGCAACTCGATATCAAACGTTAAATAACAAGTATTTTTTCCTTGGTCATGGCTGTTTACGTATTATATATATCGTTGCCTGGTGCCCACATCACCAGCCTTAATTTGAACTTACTGTGGGACTAGGTACATTTGTGTAAGATGACACAAGATATTTTTTTTTTAAACGTGCCTATTTTGCGTGGTCCCGACGCTGGCCCAGTACTTGTTGGGGACTTCACTTTTGTTTTTTGTTTTCTACTAATCAACGGTATAAATCAAACTATGTTGCCTATAAACCTCGACTATATGGCATTAGATACAATAATAGTATTCTTAGTGTTACTTTTACGATTATTTTGTTCCTGCGCCATACTTAAATACAATGTGCTAAACAGCAGTGTTTGCACTGCTGCGTTACGGTTTGGGGGTAAGCCGTTGTATTTAATTAATTGCCTATCTATGCAACCTATCTAAGTCCTCAGGGTAGGCATCGCATAGGGGACTTTCTGATCGCTATGTCCATGGGCCTCAGTTCCTGCTTTCCATCAGCTGGGCTGAGAGCTTAGTTGTATACCTTCGCCACATAATAAAAAACGTACGAGTTGCCTAATCAAGTCATTACTCTAGTATTTACCTACAGTAAATTACGTGTAAGTAGTTACTTGACAAATCAAACATCAAAGCATTTAATAGTCATATTCTCAATTCTGAACCCCGTATTAGAATCAACACGACAAACGTAAATATTATTTTATATAGTGCTTTTAGGAGCGAATTCAATTCATTTGAATATCAAAGAAGGCTACGCGTGATTACACAGGAGTTGAAGCGTGTGTGTTAACCTTCTGACAGCCGTTTACAGCTGTACAATCACATCATCAGCCTATTTTACACACACAGCAGACACACACACACAGCACACACACACAAAACACGCTCTGCACATAGGTTTCATTGTTCAGTCTCAAATAGTGTCAGCCTCCGTAGCTAGTGAACCTTCCTACGAAGCTGGAGGTTCCGGGTTCGAATCCCGGCGAGGGCATTATTTGTGTATTTATTTATCACAAATATTTGTTCCTTGGTAGAAGCTGTCTATGTATTTAAGTATCTATAATTATGTATCTATCTATTATTTATATCGTGGCTTGGTACCCACATCTGCGTGCTTAGTTCATTTAGGGAAACCTTGTTTTAAGAGGGTATATACGATTTACCAAAATTTCATTAAACTTCGTAAAAAGTCCGTAAATAGTTTTCCAATACCATGTAAGTTATGTAACGAAATAGATGCATAATTCATATTAATTAAAACTTCGTAATTCTTGCTCTAAAGTGTAATTTTTTGTATCATCATCAGCCTATGATAGTCCACTGATGGACGTAGGCCTCTCCTATTAATTAAATAAAATAAATAAATAAATAAATATCTTGGGACATCTTACACAAATCGACCTAGTCCCACGGTAAGCTCAATTAAGGCTTGTAATGTGGGTACCAGGCGACGATATATATAATAGATAGATACATATAGATACTTAAATACATAGACAGCCATGACCAAGGAACAAACATTTGTGATAAATAAATACACAAAGAATGCCCTCGCCGGGATTCGAACCCGGAACCTCGAGCTTCGTAGGCAGGGTCACTACCAACTAGGCTACGGAGGCTGACAAATTATGCGTATAGACGCATTAGGAGGTAAATGCCCATAATCGCCACGCTGGGCAAGCGGATTGGCGATCGCAGTAAGGTGTCCACTATGATGACGCTGATGCCCATCATCAATCTTTTATAAAATAATAGTCAGTGACACTTCAATCCCTTGGTCGACTCTTACGACACCCACAGGAGGAGTTGGGGTGATGGCAAATGTATTCTTACTGCCGTTACCACACGGCTATTTTTTGTATAAGTAGTAAAATATATTCGAATGTTCGAATACCTCATGCCATATTAATTGATTACGAAAATAAATACATATTTTGGGACATCTTTACACAAATCAATCTTAGTTCCATGGTAATCTCAATTAAGGCTTGTGATGTGGGTACCAAGCGACGACATACATAATAGATAGATACTTAAATACATGCACAGCCACGACCAAAATGGAATGTTTGTTATAAATAAATACACAATTAATGCCCTCGCCGGGATTCGAACCAATTAGGCTACGAAGGCTGACAGTTCATGTTTTTCTGAAAACAATTCAATGTGTTGAATAACCTTAAGGTGCGTTCAAACCAAAAGAGCTTTCGCTGTTCTATCTCCCGTTCTACGAAATCAACCAATCACGTTTTGTGTAACGATCGAATTTCGTAGAGTGGGGGGTAAGAATAGCGAATGCTCTTTTGGTTTGAACGCACCTTTTGACACATGTGAGTTTTTACGTAAGCTGTAAAGACGGACCTATACTAAGCTTATTTCACATCATGAGCCTATTTCAGTTCATTGCTGGACGTAGACCTCTCCAACTAACTATGCGCATTAGGAGGTAACTGCCCCTAATCGTCACGCTGGGCAAGCGGATTGGTGATCGCAGTAATGTGTCCACTATGACGACGCTGCTGCCCATCATCTTCTATCAAAGAATGGTCAGTGACACTTCAATCCATTAGTCGACTCTTACAACACTCGCGTGATGAGTTGAGGTGGTGACAAATGTATTCTTACTGCCGTCACCACATGACACGAAAGATGAATAGGTATCTTATTTCTTACTATAGCTTTCGTTTCTACAATTTACGTAAGAACTTACAGGTGTAATTACCAGTCTGAGAAATGAAAACCATTTGAATAGTTCAATGTAGGATCAACATATTAGTACATTACGACACAAGTGCAAAAAACATGAAATTCGAAACAAGTGGCGATGAATCGACACGAGTTACGAATTTCCTTTTTGCACGTGACTCGTACGACGTTTTTTAGTACAGATGGCCCTCCGAAGATTTGGACCTGACGTAAAATGACCCACTTCTCACACTAGAGCCTAAAAAAGGCACCATCTGTACTAAAAATATATTTATTTGAAAACTCGAACTCCGTTACTCTCGCAAACGAAACCTTTAGTTAACGTTAAACCAATTACATTGCTCATTGTTCATTACGCTAAACTTCAATAACATAGCGTGTTACTTGTAAAATCTCTTAATAGGATTATTTGTGTATGTAGTATAAGCATAGACTTAACATTAGACGCCGTATCGTACGTTTAAACATGGTATAACACAAGGAAATGGAATAACTTCAACAGTGTTCCTGAGGTCGTAAGAAGCAAATAACATGAACACATGTACACTATTGACAAATGACTGCTTAATTTTCCTATTGTAAGATTATCAATGCTTTAATTATTCCGCATATTTAAGGAAGTTCACAATCTATAAAACCTGAATTGTACTACGTGCACTCACCTTTGACATGTTCAAATGCTCATGAATTATTTCGCTAACTCTTTCTTTACTGATGCCCACATCTCTAGCTATCTCCCATTGTTTCACTCGTCGGTCTTTTAAAATTATTTTCTTTACTTTGGCAACATTTTTCTCCGTAATAGCCGAAACTGGCCTACCGCTACGAGGGTCATCTTCCAGGCTTTCACGGCCAAATTTAAATTGCTTGAATTTTACGGTGACTTCAGAAGGGCACGAATCACCAAACACACGTAACATACGCTCTCGAATCTGTGAGGGCGTATTTCCTTCTTTTGTTAGGAATTTGATCACTGCGCGCTGCTCAATTTTATTAATTTTAGTTTTTTCATCCGACATATTGTAATAATTCGAAAATCGTTCACAAATGAGACTCCCGAAACAAAAGAATGTCACAAAATTTGAAAAAGGAATAACCAATGAACACGAATGCATTTCAGCCAGCCATACATTGTCGTATTTTTTTTGACCAAGTAGATTTTATTTCAATCTGCCCTCGTAGAATATAGAAAAACGGTAACTGAGGCATTTAGCGCTAATGATTGTGTGCAAACATAAACTAAATAGTGTTTTTTTTTTCATCTAAATAGATTTTATGGAGAATAAAATTACTTTAATTCGATTCTCAGTTCACAACAAAAACCTTTTCCAAAATTAATACGAGCAACTTCTACTAAGTAAACTAACTTACATAACTTAAACATGTTTACTTGATATTATTTTCATAAATACCACAGTAAATATACAAGCTACGTGTCCCTCAGAAGTCAGGGGCTCCCTTGAGGCTAAAAGGGATGCAAATAGGGTTTTTAAGGACAATATTATGGTAAGTTTAGTGGAGAAAGCTATTTATGAGACAGATAATGTAAATGGAGATAAAGACGTAAAGGGAGCGGGTATTCTTTAAGCTAAAGTCTAACCTTTGACATGCGACGCCATACATCATATTTCACTGTTCCAACTTATTCACGTGTTTTGTTCAGCTCAAAAGGATATTTTATAGAACAATTCCGGCTATACGTAAAAACTTCTCTTGTATACATAGATTACCTAGAGCATGGAATTGCATATGCATAATTACATTTGAATTTTCTTGAATTTCTTGAAGATACTTATTAATAATCAAATTGT
>JALPQI010025951.1:0-17328 GCA_025490895.1 Thaumatotibia leucotreta | reverse complement strand
GTGTATGTGAAGTTCCCAACCCGCTTAGGGCCAGCGTGGGGACTAAAGCCCAATCCCTCTCATATATCGACGGCCCCAGCGTAAGTTGTCGTAACTTGAAACTTGTGATTTTTTTTTTATTTCATAAAACATCATATCTTTTAGCAATGTTTCCGTTCCACGAAGAAAAAAATTACAAATAGGTTTTTGACACACGTAAACTATCGTAACTTAAAAAAGCACCATCGTACACTGTAGTAAGTGTACTCACGACAGTTAATACGGGGCGGCCACCTGCGCTCGCGCAGCGTAAGTGCCAGTTACGATCTTATACGCGGTGGAGCAGAGTTTTTTCGTGAGTGATCATTTTTTACCAAAAACTAACAACTAGATGAGACAAAAATGGACAAACGATACATTTTATTCGATAAAAGTAAGGCACTGCATCGGGGACAAACTCTAACTAACTGCAAGACCAAAATTAATTTTCGAAACGGCCGTTAGAGTTAAAACAAAAGGTGGTCCAAGATGAAATAAAAGACGCTTCAGAAATAAAAATGATTTAAAAACACTAAGCAAAGTTGGGAATCTGTTGGATTTCACTCAAAAATCAGGTGCGAATTTATTAGTATGGATGTTGATAAAATTTTAATAATACCGGTGAATACTGTAGTATGTGTCACTTACCACAACTTACTTCGGAGTTTAAGATCGGTGTTTGGTCTTAAGTTTAACATACTACTATTTACATTGGATTTTATTATTTTTTTTGTGTTGTATGTGTACTTGAGACATTTTCCGTCGGAAATTGTTTTTTAATTTCTATTGTAAGTGATATTAAGGACAGGATACGCCGGGTCAAATACAGAGTTACTACAATTTACAATTATAATGTTGGCGTATTTCAATAATTTCAGCTCATTATATAGGTTCATTGTCTCATTATCAAGGTTAGTCATCAGTCATCAGTGAAATCATCATCTGTAGATCGACAATTTGACTGCTGACTGAATGAAACCGCCAACAGCAGCAGTATCTAATCATGAAAGCGATTCTTTAAGATTATAATTACGTTGAAAAACATTTAATATTGATCTCATATGATGTAGTTGAAGCTGCAGACATTTTTGTTAATTGATTATTTTATGTCTTTGAACTGTGACAGAAGTCATTAATCTGCCTTGTCTATAATTATAATTTCAAAATTACGTCCCTAATGCTAAATGACAGACGTAGTGATGAATGTAATGAAGTTTTTATGTACTAACTAAATGCACAAAATTATAATTAAACGGTTAAACTCATGTATATTCGGTAAATATAAAAAGTGGGTAATGAACAGATGAGCACCTAGCGGCTCGCTGAGCCCGTTGAGATAAAACGGGTTGAAGGTGGTCCTGCGCATGCGCAAGTACTGATGTCATGACCGAACACGGCAGGTTTGTGTCACCGAACACTACGTAACAGATGATAAGCACACGAAGTCACTGTGTGCACAAAACCATCATTCGCTTGGAGATAACCGGCTTCCATGCCGTTGGCTCAGTCCAGCCCCCATCCCGATTGAAATTAATCTTAATCGCTCTGTATATCTTCACTGGCAGATAGCATCTTTACCGTACCAGCATCCTCGTTTTATTAAAGTGTTTAGGAAATACAATGTGCCTGTATCGTATGCGTTCACCATAGCTGAGTTGTCTATCCCCCTGTCCTTGACACTCCATATGTGCTCCTAGTCTTGTAGACTCATTACGTCGTTCCTTACCGAAGTCATACGGTATGTCATAAACACCCGAACTGCAAAGTGAATTCCTGTCCTATGAAGAGCGTAAGAAGTACTCATATTGGTATGAGGACGCAAAATGGTTTAAATGCTAAACCTCCGGCGTAATAGGCGTCCAATTTCGTTAGTCACTGCATTAATATGAGGCAAGAATGCTGGTGCCCTCTCTACTGTGTGGTGATGTCGAAACGTCCCTGAGCTCCTTGTACGCTGACTTCGTCTCCAACCATATCTGTTCCTCTCCAAACTCTCCAACGTCTCATCTCGTCTGACATGTTGCAACATTTGTAATAATTAATTAATAGAAGATACCTGTGTCCAGCAGTGGAATGAAATAGGCGAATGATGTGATGTGAATAATCGATATTAACTTATTTTGCATGTATTGTGAATCACAGAACCGCGAGAACAGGTTTGCGAGATAATGGTATAGGCCAGTTAGCAGGTAGCTATTCTATATACTTTTTGTGACCGACGATCATTTTGACCTAGCATTACTAACCCATCAAGAAAACGAAGTGTCCCATCCACCTCTCTCTTAAATGAGAACTTCATTTTGGGATGCATTTCATTAAGATAGGTTAGTAACTCATCAACAACTCTATCAGGAATCACAGCAAAAATATCATTCACATTTCATAACCAGCATCTCGGCCTATTCGGACAACTCTCGAATGCCTTCTGCTCAAATTTATCCATGAAAATGTTCATCAGTACCAGAACTACATTATAAGAGAACTCTTTGCTTCTATCTGAAAATAATACTCCTCTCGCCAAAAGAAAAAGCAACTATTCAGGAAATGTTTGATGAATTTCATGTGCACAGCATTTTTAATTATTTTTATAGTTTCCAGTAGGTACTCGCAAACAATGAAGCTACATTAAACTCAACTACATAATCTCGTCTTCATTCAACACGACATTTTCCAGAAACTGTACAAAAATACTGTACCTGATCGATTTTTCATGATAAAACATACAAAAAACTATTCACCTGATCAATTTCCTCAAAATATTCCATCAAGGTTCCATAAAAATACTATTAAATTGTTTATTAAATGGCATAATATAGTAACTAACAAAAAGTTTTTATAATGTTTCCGCAAAACAATGTAGTAAATAACAGATACGACTAAACTTACACGCATAATTACGACGTATCTTGTAGTATGTATCACTTACGATCAATGACCATTTATAACCACCAGCGTAAAGTGTTGTTAGTAATACATACCCAAATTTTTAGATTCTGTTCTCCGTCATATACTGTCGTAAGTGCAATTCCGGCAAAAGTATGAAATATATCAGAAAAGTAATTATATACTATGAAGACAGTATGTTTGTTAATGTTTATACCAATTTTCAAAGCAATCCATTGAACTATGTGACCACCGTACACATTTCAAACTTTAAAGTGCTCTCCTGTAAAGTTGCCATTTTTAACTTACGACAACTTACGTAGGGGCCGTCGATATGAGAGGAGGCCTGTGCCCAGCAATGGGACATTATATAGGCTGAAATATATATATTATATATACGGTCATCATCCCTATTACGGTCTTGTGCTCACCGCATCCAGCGGACTCCTGCGACCTTCTCCAGGTCAGTCCACCTCATGGGGGGCCTACCCACGCTGCGCCTTCCGGTACGTAGCCGCCACTTGAGAACGTTTTCGTCCCAACGGCCATCGGTTACGTGAAATGTTAACAGTTTGCATAAATCTGTTACAATTGTATCTACGTAAGATCAGGGAACCTAGTTGCACCGTTGATTGTTTGATCCCAAAATAAGTTCAATAAAACCTGTACTTTAGGTATTCCCTGCGAAAAAACGATAACGTAGATCTGATCAAGACTGATTTACTTCATTACATTCACCACTAATTTATTCTGAAAAGGAGTGGGCACTGGGCATGGCATAACTGCATTTTATCCACAAGTGGGTTTAAAAGTAATATATTTAACATTCTGACTTGTGTTTTCCGAGTTAGCCGGTGGTATGTCATATAATTATAGAGTTTACCACTTTGGCTTTAAATTTATCACCTAGACTTTTTACTTTCCCTTTTCCTGTTTTATATTTTTGTATTGTTTTGGCTTCTCTGTGTCATACAAGCTTAAAAAAATGATTAGTATAGTATACCTATAGGTTCTCAAAATGTAATGCGAGTAATATATGTAAGTAGTGTTTGCCTAAAATTGGGAGAATGTTCGAAAATGATCCCTGTATCCTAGTGTAAAGTGTATTTATTGGCTACAATATTGCACCTGTTGGCAAACCTTAATTAATAAATAAATAAATAATTTATCTACATTAGCGGCATAACTTAATGATATTTACGATAAAAACACTTTTATTTATTTCCATTGACACGAAACAAAATATCTTAAAATTTGGATTTAATATTATCACGATTCATGACTCACTTCTTTCAATGAATCATAAAATAAGACATAAGTTTCCAACAATAACACTAATATGTATTGTGAACATTCCGCCAAGTATAATTAAAAATAAAATTGAATATCAACCGACAAGACAAGCTTGCTCTTAATTGTCTGTGGCCATCGGTTTTTTAATTAAAAAGAATCGAGGCTTTCTGATGGCGACATTAAAATAAAAGTCAGATTGGGTACGTAATTCGCGTTGCACCAGTTCACTTCAATATTATATTATTATCGAGAGCTTTTATATATAAACTGTTATTTTTATTATTAACTGTACAGCATACACAATGTACCCATGAGGAGAGGGTACAATTTGGACTGCGGATTTCTGACCAAATTTGATAAAATAAATAAAAATAAAATAAATATTTATGGACATCTTTACGCAAATCGACCTAGTTCCACGGTAAGCTCAATTAAGGCTTTTGATGTAGGTACCAAGCGACAATATACATAATAGATAGATACATATAGATACTTAAATACATAGACAGCCATGACCAAGGAACAAATATTTGTGATAAACAAATACACAAATAATGCCCTCGCCGGGATTCGAACCCGGGACCTCCGGCTTCGTAGACAGGGTCACTACCAACTAGGCTAAGAAGGCTGATAAAGTGAGTTCACATACGTGCACCTATACTTACTTGAAGATAATTAAACATGTTCATTAGCCTCGCAACGGGAAATTAATTTGAATTCCTCCGGGAAATCCCACTTTCTTAATTAACTCTTAAACATGGCTTTAGTAGCTAAAGTAGAAGACGAGGTAAAAAATAGGTATGTGACATACATCATCAGCCTATGATAGTCCACTGCTGGACGTAGGCTTCTCCTAATGCGTAAAGACGCATTAGGAGGTAAATGCCTATAATCGCCATGCTGGGCTAGCGGATAGGCGATCGCAGTAATGTGTCCACTATGATGACGCTGTTGCCCATCGTCAATCTTTTATCAAATAATGGTCAGTGACGCTTCAATCCCTTAGTCGACTCTTACGACACGCGCAGGAGGAGTTGAGGCGGTGATAAAGGTATTCTTACTGTCGTCACCACACGGCCAATGATCGGATAGATCGGCGGATGTGTAGCCTTACCATGAGGTAAATAGGGTTTTCGTATTTCGATACGTAAAGCGTGATAGACTAGGCATATTGATGTAGTAAACTCTAACCTAAACATCATGATCATCATCATTATCAGCCCATATTAGTCCAGTGTTTTTATCAATACCAACCCGATCGCCAACCCGTTTGCCCAGCGTGGCAATAATGGGCATTTACCTCTTAATGCATTCATACGCATAGGTATTAGGAGAGGCATTGGTCCAGCTGTGGACTGATATAAGCTGATGTGAAGATAGTTATAATTCGTCAAAAAACCTTTTGGCAACAGAACCCAAATAACTGGCCAGGATAGAGGCAGAACAATTTAGACTGTTATGTTCTGTGTACCGCTCCAACTTTTCAGAATACCCAACAACGGAATGTTACTGGGAATAAATACTTAACAACGTGCCTTCAAAAATATTCCATTACGCAGAAAAGCAAAATATTGATAAATATTATCACGATAAAATTTGTTTCTAGGAAATAGAGTCGCTAATTTTAAATCCAGACGTTTTTGCATTAACTAAGCAAATTACTTTTTTTTTCAAAGTATTTCGCCCACAGCCCTTTTCCATCTGACGCTGGTGCGTAGTGTATTTTCTATGGCATCTTAATTAAGAAGCTATTTTTATATACCTATATTATCACTTTCTGTTCATAAGTTTACATTGAAAAAGAGCAGTTTTGAGCATATGCTTTGTAAAAATACATAGTGGATTTTTCAGTAACTACACGTACAAAATAATAGCAAAGTTCATAAAGAAAATATTTAATTTATTACCCAATATTTTTGTGATGCACAAAGAGGTAGGTAAGCTCACGAGGATTCGAACCTGGGACTTCCAGCTTCGCTGACAACACTAAGCTGCCGAGGCCGTCTAAACAGTTTATTGCGAAAAGGAAACATTATAACCATCCGTAAGTTCCAACCGACTTTCTAATTAGGTAAATGATGGTAAATGATCTTATCTATCTACAGAAACAACTAATATACTAAGAATCGTATTTTTGTTTTAACTTAGTTGTTTTCCCCCCAAAAAAATTCCAAGTTTTCTTTTGACATTTAAACGTACTAAGTATGCATATTTGCTGATCATCAAACTTTACTTAGCAACTCAAACATGAACTGAAGCATTCATTTATTTGCCCTTTATCTAGCCGTTTTATTTTTTAAACAAATAACGTTAAATGTTCGAACCGACCTATCGCCAATTTAACTTGGTAGAGGAGAACCTAAATAGTCGAGCTGCTACTTAAAAAAATATGTAGTGGTATTGCTTTTAGGCGAGTTCATAATTATGTAGATGGGAGTTGCTCTATAGACGCCGTGATACTAACCCAATGTGTGTACAGTCGAGGAAAATGAATGTTTAGCAGTTTAATGGTCCACATAATCTGTACGTATTATAATGACAAATTACGTCACATACTCATGAAGTTTTCTAGTTTTATTTCTTGCTGGGTGAAACTGTAGTTCGATTTTCAAACTATATTTGTTTGATAATCAGATTGTGACAATGACTGCCAAATGACAAAGATACGTCAAACTCAATAATTATAAAATATTGTTTGGATTCTTTCGATATAATATTGCGAAAATTACAACCTAATCTGATTAAAAAACTGCATGTGCGGACTTTGCTCACGAATAAGTATCTGGATTTTGATTGGTCGTCAAGAATTTTCACAGATGAGAAAACGTTTAAATCTTGCATTCGTGGCAGATTAAATTTATGGCGGGCATACATGTTATCACGAAAAAAACGGTGTAAACTTGTGGGACTGGATGAGTGCTGATGGCGTAGGCGAACTCCAAGAGCAAATGCAATGGATTATGTTACGATGTTGGAAGAGAGTATGCTTCCCAGTGTGCGAATGTGTATTCACAACAGGAGATTCGAGCAAGATAATACACACGGCTAGAATAACTAATACCTGGTTCGATCGACACCCGAAAATGACTAAAATAATATGGCTGGCTAAATCACCTAATCTTAATCCTATAGAAAATGTATGGGATCGGAATTAATGGAGAACCGAAGCCCTCATCCAACATTGCAATCAAGCATGGGAAGATATCTCCCTGGGATGGAACCTCTGCACTGAGCTAGTAACTTCCATGCAAGACCATTTTTTAGCAGTCCTAATTGTCATGTCATAAACAACCACGGGGTCTACACTCGTTTTTAAAACATGATTTATTTACTAATAAATATAAACAGGCAAATAGTTTTTTATTTCATTTCCTCGTGTAACTTATTAGATGAAGGGCTTGTTTCATAATCGTCAGGTAAGGTTGTCTGTCAGATAAATATAACACTTTCTTTATGTTCATGCATGTGAAAGAAAAAGTGCACGGCGTTGTATGACACATTTTTTATCTGACTATTGTGAAAGTGAGAAACATGCCAAACATTCTTCTTTAAGGGCTGATTTTTCAATCATCAGTTAAAAGTATCCATTAGTTAAAATTATTATCATTCTTATCTAAGGTCATCAGTCAAAAAAGGATAGAGCTAACATTTATTTGACAGATACCTACTGTTACCTGCGGCCCTACCGCGAAAAACAGTCCTTAGTCGTGTTAGTGCGTTCGAGTAACAAAAGTCAAAATACGTTCACATTTATAGGAAACATACACGAAATTAAGTATCAAATTGCTGTCAACTTCAATACTTGTCACTGACGTTAATGCCGAGGACAGACAAAGATAGAAATATGCTGTTTTCTTCTATTTGACGATTATAGACATGTCTTGGTTCGTTATTAGTCGCTTGCAGTCGGAAAATATAGCACGACTAATTTCAGAATTATGGCAACCTGCTAAACATTCATTTTCCTCGACTGTACCTATGTCATCTGTTTTTGAATTTCATTGTCAACGAGCGTTTATCTGGAGTATGTTGCTCTACATGGCGCACCGAATATATAATTGTGTTGCTCTAATTTTAAATAAGTTACCTAAATGAACTGTGTAATAAATAAATATTTTGATCTGTTTTTAAGTAAAAGTTATGTAAATTATATGTCCCAAACTAACCCCCGTTAAGAGTTTCGCCCGTATTAGATTTACACCCTGTACAAGGCTACAGTTTTGCCTACGGAACTCTAAAAACGGATGCAAACGTACTGCCAAACCATAATATCCTAATCTAACGGGAACTAATCAATCAAGACAAATAAAGGTAGGTAGGTATAATACAACAAGGGATTGGGAATGTCCCATCCATCAAAGAGAATGATCCGCCCAATGCCTCTTATTGGGCTGTCTGTAGAGCCTTTGGCGACCTTTACAGACGCGGGATTTCATATTGTTTTGTGACAGTTTGTCACATTTCGTTTTGTGTGTCATAATAATATTATGTTTGTTTTCTGGAGTAATATAATATTGCGTGTGAATCTAAAACAAGCGATAAATTACACCAGGTGGCTTATGATAGTCCCGTTTTATCTATTTATAGTAGTAATAGTAGTAGTAAATCACTTTATTGTACACAGAATATGTTACAACACAGTTATAAAGAAATGTAGGTACAAAGGCGAACTTATCCCTATAAGGGATCTCTTCCAGCTAACCTTTGAGAAATTGAGTGGAGATTCGAAAGTTTAGATAGACAAACTCACGTTACATGATGCAAAATAAATAATCAAAATACATGATCTCTAAATGAATAGAATACACATATAAGTTTTATCATACAACACATAGACTACATACAGTACCTATACATAAATATTATACAATTGAAATATATAATAATCACCAAATTAAAAATTTAAAAAACCGACTTCAACCGGTTTCTCCAAGATTCCCGATTTGTTTCCATCATTGGTTTCCTCAAATCCTACTTTCTGAATGCAAATTCTTGTAAATGTATGAAAATTACCAAAAGCGCCATGCATGTACCTAGAACATTTGAAGAGATCCCTCGATTTCTCCAGGATCCCATCATCAGACCCCAACTTGGTGCCAATGGGACCATCTCGGGGTAATACACGTTCGATCACAAAAAGAAATTTTAGAATCGGTTCACTATTCTCGGAGATATCAGGTAACATACATACAAAAAAAAAAAAAAAAAAAAAAAAAAAAAAAAAAAAAAAAAAAAAAAAAAAAAAAAAAAAAAAAATCAGTCGAATTGAGAACCTCCTCCTTTTTTTGAAGTCGGTTAAAAATAATAGAACTGCTAAAATGTCAGCAATGAACCTAATCACCGTTGGTGGACAACCACATCTTTATCGTGCTACGCGTCACTTTCGCACCTGCATACTTGACAAACGATTAGACGCGGTACCATCATAAGCCTAGAGGCCTAGGATTCATCAGTGTAATCATAATCATTAAATTTGAAGATTTTTTTAAGATGACACTTGATTATAACCCCACAGTAATTAGGGTTCCGTAGTAAACTAGGAACCCTTATAGTTTCGTCATGTCCGTCTATCCATTTGTTCATCTTTCTGTCCGCAGCATATTATGTAGCTAGCAGTGGCCGTTAGTACATACTAGAAATTTGCAATTTGGTACAGGTATACATTAGAGTGTCCCGAATTTGACTTTTTTATGCGAGACCTACCAAAAGCCTAAAAAAATTTAGACTAAATCTTTAGGGCTCTACCATTGTTTGAAGTTTTCAAATAAAAACTTTTTTAATTCGGCTCCCTGGGCTGAAAATTAAAAAACGATATTTTTCATGCAATATAGATTTAAGACAAGCTATAAAATAAAAATGAGAAGTAAAAATATTTAATGTAATATGGATTTTTTAAAATTGTATTTTTCCTATATTTTTTCATTTAATTTATTTTTATAAAAAAAAAATACTATAATTTTATGTAAACATATTTTGGCATATATTTTTTTTCGGAAAAATAGAAAAAAATCAAATCTTTACACTGCGGTAGAGCCCTAAAGATGACATATATTTTAATTTTTTTTACTCGTTTCGGAATGTGTGTAAATTTCCAAAAAAATTGATTCCTCTCGGGAAACTGTAGCTCAAAAAATTTTATTTTCCATACATTGACGGGACACTCTAGTATACAAATGTATTAATCACGCCGACAAAGAGGTAGAAAAAACATGAAAAAAAATTGTTTTGGGTACCTGCCCTAGTCGTTAAGTGAAATGAAATGAAAGGGTTATTCCCACCTGTTACCACCAACTTGACACCAGTGGTAACAACTGGGAATTTTTTTCCCATCTGTTATCACTGGGAACAACTGGGAATTAAAATTCCCAACTGTTACCACTAAACTAATTGGTGGTAACTACTGGGAATTATTTTTCCCAGTAGTTACCACTAAGTAAATATTTAGTAGTCCTATTGCAATAGGATACCTAATAGCCATAAATTTTGTTATACAATGGTAACAATTTCCAGAGACTATAATTATTATAAAATGTTATACTACAAATAAAGACGAATTACACAGATTTTTTATTCAAAACAAGAATATTTCAATATTTCATTTTTCGTGTAAGAACCTAAAACCTTGTAGTAGTTATAATAATCTAAAAAAAGGATTGAGATTCGTAATCAGTTAAAACAACACAATGAAAAATTAAAGTTATCCCTTCTATGAGCCGGTCACCCGTCATCCCTTTTTCCCAGTAGTTACCACTAAAGTGATTGGTGGTAACTACTGGGAATTCTTTTTCCCAGTAGTTACCACCAAGTACTCTGGTGGTAGCAGGTGGGAAAAAAATTCCCAGTTGTTACCACTGGTGTCAAGTTGGTGGTAACAGGTGGGAATAACCCAAATGAAATATGAAATGAAATAGGTAAACCTATATGAAATATATTTATTATGCACAGATTTAGGTACGATTGAAATGAAAATAGATAATATACGTTTACGTACACCGATGGAATCATTAAATCTACCTTACGAGTATAGGCAAATAGGCATGCATAATGTTAACTTGACTTATAGCTAATTTTACAGCTACGTATAATGTAAAAAATCATTTATGCTGTAGAAACGTTTGTGTACGAGCCATTTCTTCAAAGCTTTTTTAAACTGTATAAAGGGTAAATCTTTAATTTCATCTGAAAACGATTCTTTATTTTGCTGTAGTCCTATAGTTTGCTTCTATGAGGAGTGTACTTTCATCATCATCATCATCATCATCATCATCATCAGCCAATTGACGTCCACTGCTGGACATAGGCCTCCCCCAGAGAGTTCCACACAGATCGGTCGTGAGCTGTCCGCATCCATTGGACACCCGCAACCTTTACAAGGTCGTCGCTCCATCTTGTGGGGGGCCTTCCCACGCTGCGCCGTCCAGTGCGTGGTCGCCACTCGAGAACACGCCGACCCCACCGGTCATCGGTCCTCCGGGCAATATGGCCAGCCCACTGCCACTTCAACCTGGCGATTCTTCGGGCTACGTCAGTCACTTTCGTTCTTCTGCGGATCTCGTCATTCCTGATGCGATCTCGCAGAGAAACCCCGAGCATACTTTCAAAAGGGTTTATTTCCATATTTTAAAGATAAACGGGTCTTAATGGCGTAAACTACGTAGATATATAGAGTACATCATGTTATCAATTCAAAATATATTTGCACAAACTTAAAGCCAATGTCTAGTTTTTAAAATTGTTACATGATTCTATTGCTTACTTTTTCGCTAAGTGTCGTCCATCCTTGTTTTTTTTTTTTAGTTACTTCTCTTCACTTGCAAACGTTGTAATGTACTTTTGTCTAAATTCACCATTTTGAAGCACAACTTTGATAGTGTACCAACTATTTACTATTTATTATAGGTTATTTTTAATGTGTATATGTATATAAATCACTGTATAACGTAAGCATGTCGCGTTTGCCTGTAATTGGGTGAATACTCAAGCAAGCCAAAGTATACTCTGTTTATAAAGTAAGTTTTTAGTATTACACCTGTTGGTTAACCTTAATAAAATAAAATAAACTTACGTAAATCTCTCGTTAAAATATGGAAATAGCCCTTTTGAAAAGAAACTTCTCATATTATGTACCAAATACCAACCCTATATTTAAAACGCTTTATTTCATAAAAAAATAGATTTGTTCCCCGTACGCAGTCTTCCCTTTATAGTTCATTTATTTTTGAAATCATGTTTCCGCTTTATTTATAAACTCCAGTTCGCACGTGCGGATTCAAATCGATTATACATATAATATATATGTTACATAATGGCGATGCAAGCCATTAAATGCATTAGAAATATGCGCTATCATATCTCAAACTGCTAAATGGGTGCTCTGAGTAATATCCATTTTGAGATACATTGAATTAATCGCAAGATTGTTTAAGTGCTTTCTAGTGTACCTACGTAGTAGGTACAGGTACATTACAGCCCTAGGGTGGAGAATTTCGTAAAGGCACAATACTACATTGTGCATCAAGGGAGGTAAGTTCGGAATTACTAACGAGGGTGTTAGAATTCCGACGCCGTTAGGCGGAGGGCTTTTATAACTCGAGTTAGTATTCCGCTTACCGACCGTGATGCATACAATGTTTTTCATCACACTTGCCAACCAAAAAACTAAAGTTTTAAGAAATAATATTATTAAATGACGTACTGACATTTAATTTGTATTACTCCCCAGGGATTTTCCCTTTTCTATTACTCCCGCTATGCGCGCAAGCAATGGCGCGCTTAGACAGCAAGTGTGATGAAAATGTGCTTACACACTAACCCCCTTATTCATAAACGTTTGTTAACTTAACGAGCCGCTAATGATTGTTTGTCCCTTTCGGTTTTAACATAATTATGTCCATAACAGCAAAAAGGACAAACAATTATTAGCGGCTTGTTAAGTTAACAAACGTTTATGAATAAGGGAGTGAAGGCCATAACACACCGGAAGCGTGTGCGCGTTTGCGTGGCGTGCGCGTTGTAGCGTATGTAAATGTCATATTAGATGGCACACCGGTTGCGTGGGATGCACGTGTGCGTGACGTCGGTATAGCCTTTAGCCGCCGAGCTCAATGCGGGTATACTTTCTATTCCTCTCGCTCGCACCAATATGCAAGTATGAGCAGGATGGATAGGAAATAAGTCCACTTAAGGGCCTTATCACACTTGCGATTTACAAGCGATTTGAAAGCGCGGCGTGTAAATCGGTCAGAGTGATCTGAGTCTTGCACGGTCACTAATAAGATTTATTATTACATAATGGAAACCAACTCTTGACGCGATACACTCGGTGCGCAGTCGCGGCGTATTCGTCACGCGGTCGCGGCGTAATCGCGACACCATCGCGGCTAATTGGTTGCGAGCACGCGAATCGCAGTAATGTGTCCACTATGATGACGCTGCTGACCATCATCAATCTTTTATCAAATAATGGTCAGTGACACTTCAATCCCTTAGTCGACTCTTACGACATCCGAAGGAGGAGTTGGGGTGGTGACAAATGTATTCTTACTGCCGTCACCACACGGCCGTTGATGTCATACTACATGTAAGTAGTGCATAATATTTTTAACCGACTCAAAAAAATAAGGAGGTTCTCAATTCCACTGAATATTTTTTTTCTTCCTTGTGTTCACTGAAACGTTCATCTTTCTGTCTCGATTCGCTTCAGTGCGATAGAGTAAACGTACACAGGGGGTAAATGTAACTACGCAAATTTCAGTCTGAAATATTATGTGTTTGCGTACACTTGCCACAAATTACCCTACAAGTTTATTGTGAGAGCAATATGAATACATATGTTTAAGTGAAAATCGGAAAAAAAGGATTACACATCGTCTTCTTCTACCTAGCGTTATCCCGGCTTTTGCCAGAGTCCGCTTTCCTGCTACATTTCCTCCACTTTGCACGATCCTGGGCATCTTCTACTGTAAGCCCATTCACACTCATGTCAGCCTTCACGACATTTAGCCATCGCTTCTTTGGTCTGCCGCGGGGTCGGGGGCCGTTAAGGGCTAGGTTAAGGCATATGTTTCCTACGTAGTCAGATGGCCTACGACAAACGTGACCAAACCACCGAAGACGGCATTCTTGAAGCTTCTCCGCTACGTCACGGACTGCGAGGCTGCCACGGATGTACTCGATCCGAAAAAAAAAGCATTACACAAACTATAATTATAATCTATACTTACGACATTGTTCAACAGTGAAAGGTCTACGATGTCTCGTTCCTAATAAAGAAGACATTTATTATAAGAGCAAAATCTCTGCGGACTGAATGTTAATATACAAAATAGCTGTAGGTGTTTCTGAAACTTCATTAACTTCATAATAGTTGGATACTTTTGAATAGTTATTATCATAACAAAGGCAAGAAAGTTTCACAATGCAATTATTGTTTAAAATTCAGTCATAATAAATGTACAAATATTTGAATAAATTTTTGAATTATCGCGATAGTCCAATTTAAATATTCGATTAAAATGATAAATGCATGAATGCACGGATGCCCGCTGGATAGCCACTATATTAGTAGCAAAATTGGAATATGTTTTATAAAACAAGGTGGTAAATTGTCTAAATTGATGATTCTATTTGACTTTAATAAAACTGATGACTGGAATTCATCCCCCTCTACGAAATTCGTTCGTTACACAAAACATGATTCGTCGAAATTCGTTGATTTCGTAGAGTGGGGGATAGAATGAGCGAACGCTCGTTTGGTCTAAATGCCTTTACTCGATGTCTCCGAGAAACGTAAGCCGATGTTCATTTTTTTTTTGAGAAATCGGTGAAGTCGGTTTTTACATTTTTTATATTTGGTATTATACTTAATGCGTATTCAATAGACTTATTTTATTGTGTTTAGGTACGTATGTAGTACCTAGTAACAGTTCACTGGATAGTTATACAGGGTATTTTCAAATTAGTTACCGATACGATACCTTAGGGTATGCATGTGTTCATGATAATGAACAACTTTCCTTATAGAACATCCATCCATAACAATTAAGCAATCTCGAGATTTGACATTATAAAATCGCGTGATTTCATACAAATAAAATCATTGGTTGGCATCTTGGCTACGTTCAGGTATACGGAAAATTCTGCGAATTTAATCTTAGTTATAATTATAATTGAATTATTAACTCGTGGTCCACCAAGAATTTACCTTAAACTCTGGAGCTGCCCTGTAAATTTCAATTATTATTTTATTATCTAGTAGCCTGTACCGGGCGAATTCATTGGACCATTTTAATATTTAATATTTACCGAACGGTCTACAAAACGGTATGCCTATAAGTCACCCCTTAAACCCTTATACCTATCGAAAACATCTATTAAATCAACGACTGACAAGCAAAACTCAGTATAAAAACTGTCACTACTCTTAGCAATCTCGTATGTCAGTATTGAATTAAAACTGAGGTACGTGTTTCGTTTCCAGTAGGTATTCGTTACTTAGTGAGTGTTGGTTGTCAGCCGACGATATTTGTCTTAGTGAGAGTTTTGTGTACTATTATTATACAAGGTGTTAGCCGAGCCACTGAAAACCTTGAACGGGGTGATTTAGGTAGGCTATACAGAACAACTTTTACTATGGGTCCAATCACGAAATCTAAAAAAGAAATGTCTTTTCCATACATTTTGACCGATCGATAACGACATTTCATATGAAAGAGCCAAATTTTTTATTGAGATATCTGCGTTAGCTCCATAGTAAAAGTTGTTCAGTATAACCTACCAAATCACCCCGTTCAAGGTTTTCAGTGGCTCGTGTAACACCCTGTATACAGTAACAAAGATTTTTCCATAAAAATTATTGTATTTCTTTCTTGCACGATATTCAAAACTAAGCCTAGATGACGACTCGTTTCATGTGCTGCCTGTATAAAAGTTTAAAAAACCGGCCAAGAGCATGTCGAGCCCTGCTCAGTGTAGGGTTCCATATAGGTATTTAAAATCGGCTAGGTAGATTATGTTCGAAATAGTTGTATTTAAAGTATTTCATATGTCCGCTGTCCATGATTTTCCACCACGTATCAAAAGTTAGAGGATTGGGACACAATTTTTTTATTCTGAAACTTTTTGGAACCCTTATTTTTTTTAAACACCAACGCCAGGAAAATGTGTTACACGAGCCACTGAAATCCTTGAACGGGGTATTTTGGTAGGTTATACTGGACAACTTTTACTATGGAGCTAACCCAGAAATCTAAAAAAAAAATGGACACTTTCATACAAAATTTTGTGATCGATCGGTCAAAATGTATAAAAGAAACAATTCTTTTTCAAGATTTCGTGATTGGCCCCATTAAATAGTAAAAGTTGTTCAGTATAGAGTGCTTTAATAAATTAGCAGTAAATGACTGTTTTTTTGCGAAGCAAAACTACAATTGTCACAAAAACACGATTGTAGCGAAATTCCGACATATTATGTAGAACCTCGTGTCAAGATTCAATGAGAATTGTACTAAAACTTGCGACAACTGTCACGGGTTTCGGAAAATAAAAAGTAGTTTATTAACGATTTAATAACGTTATAAGTTATAATTTTATGTTGGTGGCAATCAAGCACATGGACCGTCCGATAGTAAGCGGTAGCCGTAGCGTACAGAGGCCTATGCCGTCAGAAACAGTGATATTTTACAATTGTCACACTTGTTATTAAAATGAAATAGGCCACTGTTGTTTCTCCAATAAATAAAAATAAATCCGAAGGAGTGTAAACCGAAACCGAGTGTAATCCGAACGCTAATTGAAGAGCGAACCGAATGCGAGGGCTAAATTTAACACGATTTTGTATTTCAACATTTTCTACTAGTAAAGTTAATGAAAAATAGTACGTTACAGGCTCAGCCTAGTTTGGGACCATATATTGATTTAAACTTTCACGATTATCACTCATTTTTTAAAGACAAACGGGTCTTAATCGCGTAAACTTACGTTTAATTGGTCGCACTTGGTCGCAGGCAGACTCGAGTCTGCCTGCGACCACGGGTGTAACGTCATGCCCGAAACGTCAGGATATAATTAAACGTAAGTTTACGCGATCAAGACTAGTTTGGGACCGTTAGGAAAAATATCTTTGTGATTTTTTGT
>JALPQI010025950.1:0-15543 GCA_025490895.1 Thaumatotibia leucotreta | reverse complement strand
ACACATATTTTACCTCAGTTCTAAAAATTCAGGAATCACAGGTTATCAAATACTAATTTAAAGTAAAGAGTATTTTCATCTTAATAAAATACAAGCACAATGAATGTGTCATATCCGCAGTGTCTAAGAAGAGAAGAGTGTAAAGTGCCAATAAAATACTTGCTCGGCACGCAGGTGACGAGTTAATTTTCATTACTAGAATCCGTATGGGGTAGAACAGACTTATCATGTTCAAAATTGGCGATTGTGGGTGCCAAGTATAGAACACATTCCGGGCTATCAGAAAAATGATCCTAGGTTCCAGAGCTCACCATTGACCATGGCGTGGGATGCAGTATGGAAGCGAGTTACACTGCCTTCAGTACTTTTAGATAAAAGCGTTAAAATTAACGTTTTTTTTCTATAAACCAAATTTATGGAGAAGATAAATGCTCCTAAGTTTAAAAGGTGCCTGGGAAAGAGTATCATGTGTTCTAACAAGACGCAGCTCCAGCACAGACGGCAAATGGCGTTCCAGCGTGGTTTCAGACTAAATTGGCAGTTTTTTTAGCCGAAACATGAATTGCCATGCAGTTCTCCAGGTTTAGGCGTATTAGTTTATTTTGAATGGTAATTCATGATTTATAGACTAAATTTTTATAAAATCAGGAACTTAGATCATTTCAAAAAGGTTACCAGGGGTATTTGGGGTCAAATGTGTAGAAAAAGGTGCGTGCCGCGTATGATCCGTTTGAAACGCGTTTGAGGCTGGTAAAAAAGTTATAGCTGGAGTTATTCCAAAATATTTATTGTGAATATAGTATATAAGTGTGCCATTCATAAAACATAATAATAACTGTAGGATCTTTTTGCCCATTTGTTTGATTCGATATTTGTTCTGTATTCGGATTTATTGGACACGGTGTATATTTTATTAACTTAATGTTCGAAAATTTGAATTACAATTGATTTTACTGGCGCAAATAATCATAAATATTTATTACATAAATAGTGATGGTATTAGTATATACATAGCTCGTGTTCTATTATATATTCCATTTTTTCGTGGACGTAGTTAATGAAACATTCTCAGTTTACAAAAACGAGTTGGGACATGTTGTTAACAATTCTTAAAAAGAAATCCAAAAGTGTCCGATAGCCTTGCAATTTAGTTTTAAATAACGGTGTTCGTTCCAGTCGGAAATTCATTACTTGAACAAACTGTGGAACAAAACTCCAAACTAGTTGTTTTAGTGAATGCCAGCGAATTTCGCTCATCTATCATTGGTTTATTTTACCAGCTTTTATTTAAGTTCTCTTGTTATTCACACGTGTAAATACAGGCTAATACCGTGGATTGGGGTTACTTTGATTCCTGGGGTTACTTTGATAAAAACTTTACTTCTAGTTAAAACTTGAATATTACGATTTCTGAACGCATTCTTTGGGTATTTTTTTTACGGTTGGCAACATTGCACGCCACTGTCAGTTCGTGTTGCGTGGGCACTTGCCGATGGGATCTACCAAGTGGATCAATTGGAAAATAAATAAATGTGTAAGAATTACTTTTGTGTACTTTTCATAGCCTGAATAACTTCTAATGTACAATGTTCTACATCGCAAACAGATTTTTTTTTTAAATTTCATTGAATCAGGCATGTATTGGCCTATAACATCGATGCTTGTTACAAATCATATTCATGACGGCCATTTTGATTTTTCGGTTTTTGTGGCATGGGGGGTGTCATTGATCACATATTTTTTTTTGGGATTTCGTAGTTAATTTTCGTTTTATTGTTTTAGAACAATGCCGCGAACATACAAAAAAAACTGGGCTCTCGAAACTACAAAAATTATACTGAAAAGCTTTTGAATCGTGCCATCACTTAAGTGGTCGAAGGCCACTTGTCGATTCGCCAAGCATCAGAGGCTTATGGTATACCATATGGTACCTTACATAATAAGTACCTTACATAATAACGTGGGAAAATGAAGATCTCAATCATTACGTATGTTTGTATTTTGAATAAAGTTGATTTTTTCGTACATGCCCCTTGTTTCTCTTTGTCAAAGTAACCCCAAATGCACGAAAATCCTTATAACTCCTAAACCTGTGAACGGATTTTTTTTGTATGTTTTAGAGTTTTACTCCCTATAGGGGTTACTATCGAAATCCGTCAAAAAAAGAGGGGCTATCAAAGTAGCCCCAAATTCAGTTTAAAGTTGATCACCTCTTCAAATTTTTTTTTCAAGAGATACGTTTATAATAAAAAATATATGAGTATTGAAATCGGTAGAGGAGCAAAAACCGATACTGTAATTTTTTTTGTATTTTTTTTTAATGGATATTCATGGAGATACATACAAATGAATTTTGAAATTGATCAAAGTAACCCCAATCCACGGTAGTTAATTTCCGATAATTTTTGAATGCCAGTTTTCACGCACGACATATTCATATCAAAAGCTTATTCATATTCAAAATTCAAATCGAAAGTGGAAAATTGGCAGAAAATTAAAGAAGGGTCCTAATTTCCGTTTTTATTTGTCCTTCTAGGATTTATTCCAAGCCTGAAATCTTCCCTTCAATCTGTACCTCAATCGGTGAAATCGAAATATCCTAAAACTTTCAGAAAAGATAGTACTTAGAAAGTAAATTTTATTTATAAAACATGAAAAACAACGAGTTTACATCATATAACGCATTAAGTTAATGTGCTTAGTCACCAACTACAAACTGGTATAAATATATTTAGGTTTCATAACTGCAACGGTACTCGTATAATACAGAATGTTTTCGAATGAGTCACCGATACCTTAGGATTTGTATGTGTTCATGATAACCGAACCAATAGGATATGTATCGAAATCTCAAAAAAAAAAAACATTATATGAAATGGTGATCTGACGGTGGGACCGCTTTGTATGCCATACAAGGCGATTTTTTTCGAAAGAAAATGACGAAGGATGTATCTAGGTCTACCCTAAGGTACCGGTAACTAATTTGAAAACACCTTATATATCAAACTCATAATATTTTCCCTAGTTAATAAGTATAATAATTGGCTTACAAAGTTTGTACCGTTTTCGATTCCCAACTATCAGGGTACGAAGATCCGTCATAAACAGGTTAATAAAGGCTTAATGAAGAGTTGCGTTACACCGTTACCGTTCTGAGCCTCGAAATCTAACATAAGTTACACCTTGTACTGTGTGTATTGACACTGCTTGGATAGAAGGGGGTAGCGGGGCGGTAAGCGTCCGCTCGCCGCCTCCGCTCGCGTTCAAGCCACTACCTTATACTCGTTACCAAGAACTTTTACTATAAGGCACCTATTCGAATACGGGTCTTTTCTTCCCTGCTGGGCTAGGAGGGATCAAAGTGGCACTTTTCTGTTCAAGAACTTTCTATTGCCAGCCTAAAAAATTACAATAAAATATGAAAATACTTAAACAAGTACGTTCATAATTGATAAAAATTTCTTCAAAATCGATTATTTGCGTAAATATTAAACGTGTGATATATCTTTTATTTTTCTCATAGGTGGTGTGAAAAGCAGTATGTATCACACGGTATCAAAATTATTTCGTCTTGGGCGTTAACGCTTGAATCCTTCATTACGCTCAGGATTCCACTTTAGAATGTATAATATATATCGTCGCTTGGTACCCCCACATCACAAGCCTTAATTGAGCTTACCGTGGGACTAGGTCGATTTGTGTAAGTAGTCCAAGTAGTCGTATATTAATATTAACACTGTCTCGCGCTATGCTCGGCACGGTGTAGTATCTGTCAACGTAAAGTTTGAAACTTGCGTGTTCTTTGGGACTAGTTGGTCGACAGTTCATGTCCGGAGTTGTTAAAAGTTAGATCGAATCGGAACACGTTTAGTGAATAAGTAACTCGTACCTTCGCGTACTACTCGTAGATGAGGTGTTGAAAAATTTGAAAATGTTCTGAAGCTTAGGTAATGCCAATTTATTATTTAGCCGTGTGGTGACGGCAGTAAGAATACATTTGTCACCACCCCAACTCCTCCTGCGGGTGTCGTAAGAGTCGACTAAGGGATTGAATTGTCACTGACCATTATTTGATAAAAGATTGATTGTGGACACATTACTGCGATCGCCAATCCGCTTACCCCGCGTGGCGATTATGGGCATTTACCTCCTAATGCGTATAGCATGGTTAATAGGAGAGGCCTACGTCCTGCAGTGGACTATCATAGGCTGATGCATGCATGCATTATTATTTAGAACGGTGATAAATTACAATACAAACAAAAACTTAATCATAGATTCAATCCAAACAAATGAATTTGCTGGTTTATTTTTCAAATTTACGATTTACGATTATGAACTTTTAATGCTCTATCTATGAATTGCTTTTATCAATTAGGTAAGTAAAAGTAGAAAACAAAAGAGTTTACCCTTTTTTATCACAAGTAAAATTTCAATGCCCAAACGTTCTCCAAATCCCGTTTGTGACTTGACTGTACGAGAATTAATGATTTGTAAAAAGTGAAGATAAATGGACTTAGCTCAAGTTTCTGCTGAGCAAAAAACTTATTGGCTGTAAGTTGGAAAACAATTTCAAACCTATGATGAATGTCCGTGATAATAATTAATTTGACCGTTACTTAGCTTAGTCACATGGTAATTTTATTGCTTCTAACCATGTTATACTACATCATCTGCATCGGCACTATCTTATACACATTGGTCAATAAGGATTTGCTATTTCCATAATAATTTTACGTAAGTGAAATTACCAAGTACCTCCTTTGGTAGCGCGGCGTTTCCTGACACACTACTACGATCGCCACTCTGCTTGCCCAGCGTGGCGATTACGAGCATTACCTCCTAGTGCGTCCATATGTATTGTCAATAGGAGAGGCCGTCGTCCAGCAGATGATGATAATCTAATTTCGCGACAAAATCGTCAGTAAATTCAGTAATCCATAAACGTAAAACTTTTACACCAAATGGTAAAAAAAAATACATACTACGTTTTAAAACATTGGCATTTTCTGCCGCTTCGACCTCTTGCAAAGTTCGTTGAAAGCAGTCTGCAGTGTGTCTATAAAGTAGTATTCTAAATCAACATCCGTCCCATGCTCCAAGGAACCAAACATACCCAATCAGGTATTTTACGATTTTTATATATAGTGTCGGATCAAGTCGTCGTACGGTTTAAAATTTCACATAAGTATAAAGTAGTGATATTAGAAGCCATGTTCCATAAAAAAATGTTAATGGATAGATTATTTATAAGCAACAAAAATATACAAAATTAAAACTATAATATTTATGGAAATTTGTTCCCAAATATTTGTACAATAAAATTTATTACAAGTAAGCATTCAGCTATAATAAAGTGGTCAGCGGTCAACCGTCAGCAGACAGCGGTTTCATTACAATATTCCATTGACGAATATCAATAAACTAGCAATAAAGTTTGTACCTACCAAAGTGGACTTGAGGGTTGATAATATAGCAGTAATATTCGAAAGTATCCAAAACATTTTCTAGCCTATATTTAATAACATCAAGGCCATATGAAGATGTTTCTGGAAGACGGAGAAAAAACACGAAAACGGAATATATTTATAAACCATAATGTATCCTAGATTTGGATCTAGGCCTCTAAAGCCTTAGGGCTTTCAGTTAAATAAATATAAACTTCGGCAAAGTATAGAATAATTTATAAGACGAAGGTGAAGTAGGTAAATGTTACACGGATAGGTACTGACAAAGGTAGTTACACGTTCTGACACTTTTTCTATGCGACCTTTTAAGTGTATTCTGAATAAGTAATATGCCCGCGTCTGTTTTTCCTAGACTTTAAATAGTCAAGCTCAACTACGTATTCGGATCAATCAACCTTTGTACCTGTACTAAGTAGTCATGTAAGATAGATTTAAACATTCGTTACATTATACTAGTTAGTAGTGAAGTTTTGGGCATAAAGATTGCAAATGAAATGTAACTTATGACACAATCCATTCAATGCAGTCTGCTAGTACCTATACCTATATCTTTGTTTTAAATGATAACTTTACCTAAATGAAAGGCAATCCCGCGGTGTGCCATCACAATATGGTGCTGGCATCGTGGATGGTTTTAAATATTCTATAAATACTAACGATTAGTTCTTCATGCTCTAAAGGATCAATAAAGAACATCGTAAATTACTAACATCTGTCTCATTTGCTCCACTGATGCCTTTGCTAGAATGACAGAAACAGATACTCCAAATATTGTGGAAGTGCACAGTAGGCCTACACAATATACTTGACATGAAGGCGTTGTCCCAACGTTAAAAAAAGAAAATCCATTCTTCTTTAGCCATATTGTTCCCAAAAACACTCGCATTGTTCCCCAACTATTCTTAACTTTGTTAACTACGATAAAATGAGCGTATTCTCTAAAGACGGTAAATTAGTGGCTAGGTGGCACTATCTCCGGATATCCGAAGTCTATAAATTAACAGAGGCCTCCCTCGCGACCGATGTACGAAGATTGGTGAGTTCTGCTTATGTCTGGAGCACAGTGGACGTGCAAAACTTTAATAAACTTCCTAGTGTACCAATTATTCAACGAACTAACTGCGTGAGGACATCAGGTTTGGCTTAAAAAGCATTCGATTAAATTGATGACCAAGATTAGCCTTTTGTAGTTTTGATAAACGAGACGTAAAAATAAATCGTATACCTACCTACTCATTTGAAAAACGCACGATTAGCATGCATTGAAATTGCGTGATGTAGATTAGTCTTGCTGAAATGTTTGTTACTAAAATGAATTTAAAAAAGGTTATTTAAAATGATAAAGTAGCAGCAACTAAAAACTAACGCCAAATAATTTGTACAGCTAAAATAAACATGATTTTGGAGTGTTGTAGGCATTAAAATCGCGTGTTTTACAGTCGTAAGTCGAGCTCGCAACCTATAAAAAAAGTAATAAACGAACGAAATGATTCCGTAATTATTATCAAAGTTGGAAATTATGGTTGAGAATATTTTGAAACTTCTTATTTTGAAGACGCTGTTACTCGGCAAAAGTTACAAAGTAAATATTTTGTAAGTACGCAATCACATGCCAGCCGTGTTGTCCCCCGGGCGATAGAATAGTCTTGCTCCATTTTGATCAAATACATCTACGCACAACAACATGAAAATACTTTCAATCGTCCAAACACACGTTTTTGCGAAGATACCTTTGCGCTACTTTAGTTTGATATCAGGTAGCAACATATAAACTGAATCATAGCTACTTTAGTTTAATGTACAAGTTGCAGAACTTTCTGAAAATTGCGGGAATGTGAGTACATTCCCGCAATATATTTACTGGCTTGTTTACTTATTTACGATTTAAAATAATTATTTAAACAAACAGTAAACAATCCAGTAAATATAACTCATAAGGCATGTATCTAGTACGGTTGAATAGATTATTTGTTAAATTGAGATTCCCGAGAACATTTTCTATGCAAGTTTCGCAAATTATGAAACTTATCCTCGGTACAATGCTAATATCAGGTAAAATATGCTACGATAGAGAGAATAGAGGTAAACATTTTGAAGTTTATTGAGGTCAAAGTACAGTCAGCTGCAGAGAAAAGTAGACCCATACAAATTTGTATGCAAGGGGGTCTACTTTTCTCTGCAGCTGACTGTACATTTACAATTGAGACAAATCTAATATTACGTTAAAATAAAATAATTATATGTTCTATTTTTCGACAGCTTGTTACTTGTAATACAAGCGAAAGTTCTTATTGTGGTGTTAAAAGGAGACTTCCACTTGTATTACAAATTACAAGCTTGAGAAATGGGCCCCTGGTCGTCTAATACCTCAATTGGAATGAATCCCCTTTTATTCGCTATGGTTTACACGTAAATAAATAAGGTAAAGTTCTCGTCGCGAATCGAATAAGAACCATCTTCAATCTTATGTCAGCAATGACTTATGAGGGTCATCGTTTGGGCACTATGGGCTAAACGCATTTATTTACATTTGTTTTGATTTGAAAAATTAAATTCAATCTTCCTTTTTTAAAATGTATTATTGTTTGATTTAAGTACAAATATTTAAGACCATGCCGCTTAGAGACCTTCAACATTGCTGAAGTGATGTTTTTTCTCTCTCGTCGAGACCTTTAAATTTCTAGTAGTAAACACAACATTGTCAACATCTTTAAAAACATTATAATGTTTTAGCTTCTTTAACACAATAATATTTAAATAGATGTATGAAACAAATAACCCTACAGAGTTTCTAGCCGGAAAAAATAATGAAATAGCTTCTCGGACCAGAGCCGTAGGATTAGAACCGGAGGTAGTTTTAATATTGAAAGTGTTGACGTTCAATGTAAAGTACCAACAGTGAATATTTGAATTTGATTCTGGGCACGACACGTTACTACATATTCCAGCGGCTTACAAATTTGAAGTAAAGTTATCACGTGGCTGTAATCAACACGTGCCGAAACTTAATTCAAAGTCAATTAAGCCAAAGTCCCGTGTAATTAATGTGCCGTATGTGTCGACTGATAAACATGTTATTAATTTTCGTGACTACGTTAAACTCCTAACTTTGTTCGGGATTCAAAGTTGACAGGTTTCATTGTATTTACGCCCATACAATAATTATTGATACGTACTAATAAGGGTATATTGTTGGTAGTTTAATATTTAAGAAATGTTTCTTTTTTAGTTATTTTTTACCATACTGAAAAAGCAAATAATAATATCATTTATGACTCGTGGTGATTGACATTGGTCAATCAATTATTAGATTAGGATTATATTTACCGAAAAAAAAATACAGCCTCTTAATTTTTTGTTGTCTTATTTAGTAAATAACTTTCTAACGTCTAAATACACAATTTTGCTTTAATACGGCCCTGTTTACCTGTACAAAGATATTTGAGTAGGTACATATTTCATTAAAGTTATTCATTCCCTTGAGATTGTTTTATTTAGGTGTAATCAAGGATATATCAGTTTACGGCACGGTTGAGGGCAGTAAGAATACATTTGTCACCACCCCAACTCCTCCTGCGGGTGTCGTAAGAGTCGACTAAGGGATTGAAGTGTCACTGACCATTCTACAAGATTAATGATGGGCAGCAGCGTCAACATAGTCGACACACACGTGATTATGATGATGATGATAGCAGTTTAAGTCAGAAAACGTACACTTCTAGGTTAGAAATTTGTTTACTAAATAATACAAACAAAAGGTATTATAACTAACGTGAAACTCAAATATATTTTAATATTTATCAAGCGGGTTACTCACGTAATTTAAGTCGATAATTGCTCGACTGTTTCGATCCATTTAGAGGATACACGTCGCTTTGGTCACGGGTACTCCATGCTCCATGATGAGGATCCTCTAAACGGATCGAAACATGTCGAGCAATTATCGATTTAAATTACAGGAATAACCCGTTTCATAAATATTTAAATAAGACAAAAGGTTAGTAATTATTATAAATAAATATCTTGGGACATCATACACAAATCGACTTAGTCCCACGGTAAGCTCAAAAAACCCTATATGACACAAATACTGAAAAATATGTCTCCAGCAACTTGCACGCAATTAGATCAAGGCAAATAAGACATAATAAATAAGATCGAGGTGAGATTAAGTTGTTAGGAAAACGAATAAGAGGGCTTAAGGGCCTTTGCGAAATCCTGATTATCTTGGATTAGTGGTGTAGCCCGATCACTAAGTTTGGGTATTTTATTTGTAAGAGGTCAAACTCCATTAGCAACATACTATTTTTATCAGTGCAAAGACATCTGTTTTATTTTTTTTCATAGTTTCTTTATGGCTATGTTCATAAAATTGTGATGTAAAAAATCTAACGTTATGTAGTTGATAGACTCGGATACAGCCTCCATACTCGTAGCTTAGTTGGTAGTGCCTACGAAGCTGGAGGTTCCGGGTTTGAATCCCGGCGTAGGCTTTATTCGTGTATTTATTACATTACGTTGGGGATAGTGCAATATTGCGTAACTAACAAATTCGATTAGGCTCAATTTGAGTGTCAATTGTTTGATATTTGAACTCTATCTGTTTTGGTAGTTACGCGGTATTGCACTATTCCCGACGATTACACACATTACATTCTTTGATCTTGGTTGTCAATATATTATGTATCTATCCGATCTATCTATTATTATATATCGTCATTTGGAATCAACATCACAAGTCTTACTTGAGCGTACCGTGGGACTAGATCGATTTGTGTCCCATGATTTTTATTTACTTAATGAACTGTCTATTTTGCCATTTTATTCGTATTGTAATAACTGTTTATAATAAGGGTTGGGCAATCAACTATTTTGATGTTTGTAGCTATGAACAATAAAAGTAGCTGTCCTTTTTAAATCAATAAAATTAAAAGACAAATAGGCTCTAAAAAGGCGTGCCCTTTTCTTTTTCATCGGGGATCAACACCAAAAACTACTTTAATATTTGAACTAATATATATTATTCCAACACGGATTTAATATTTGTTGGCGGAATATCTTATTTTGCCAATATTTGTTAGATACGAGACATTATCTAAAGCCAGTTACGCGGATTTGCCGTATGGGTGTTGTAGATACACAGTATTTACGAGTGCTACTTACGCAGTGTTGAATTATTCCCGACGTTATGCTCCTAGCTCCTAGACTTTTGTACAGCCTGCAAGCAAAATTGCATGGAATGACGTCCTTAGTGCCAAAAGCATTAACCACACCTTTCGTACATCACAGGCATTGCAGTTCGCCACACAGCCTGATCACGCGAGAGTTCTTTCACCCCTGACCCGGACAAACGAATTTAGTTCGCGAGTGTACCGAGTGCAGGCCAGGTATTCTTAACGCTTATTATTTTAAGCTAGCTAACTTGACAGTATCTGTGAAAAGTTAATTTTGACGGGAACTTCTCTGCATTAAAATCTTCCTTGCTCTCCACGTTATGTTAGAAAATGAATGAGAACAATCGCTCTAGCCTCGTGTTTTTAGTTGGCTAAATCTGTTGCCCAACTAAAAACACGAGGCTAGAGCGATTGTTCTCTCGTTTAACACTACAAAAAAATAAAAAAAGGAAAACAACAAGATCCCACTTTTTATTCAGAGAAAATCGAGCTGCTTAGCCACTGACATGCTTCATGTAGCTGTAAAGTCCATTTCAAATACGAAGGCCCGATCCCCTGCGACCATATAGTTATAACATGGACGTCTAACGCCAGCTCAAAAATGCCACCACAATCCAATTGTTCAATTGTGCCAAGATGGGCAGGACATAGCGCTTTTCATAACACCGCGCATATTTCGGCGCAACATCTTTGACAAATGTTTATAGAACATGGCCAATCAAATCTTTGATGGACCAATCACAACTATTTTTAAATGGCGGTTCAAATTTTTATTGGTTGAAATGGAAATTCTATATCGTGATGCATTGAACAGTGGGTGACATTTGTCAACTAAAATTCAGGACCGTTTTTAAACGGCAATTTAGTATGGCGTGCGGCTTCCATGTTTTATTTGTTCGTAGCCCGATCCCACTTGACAAAGTCATTTGGCGTCAACAATAGGATCAGTGACAGCAAAAGATACTGGGCCAGACCCCTTTGTGGCGTGATATTTTATGTATACATCGGTGTACGACACGTGCCAATTTGTAGTGGACAAATTAAATGACAAAAGTTTCGAGTGACATGTCATTACTCTTATTTTATGTAGCAATCGAGTCTATCGCAAAAATGTATTAAAGCACGTGAGTGGTTGAAAGAAACGGTTCCTCTATTACGATGTTCGAGGTTCTAAATCGTCTTTTGTGAATAAGGCGGCTATCATGTCGTAACGAAATAAATGCAAAAATGACACACGCTTACGATAAACGATTCAATCTCAATCATCATAGCCCACTGGAGTAAAGCAAGCGCTTTACGTGTTGTAATTGGTTCGCAAAATTACGTTTTCGTTTGTAGCAATTATTGGCGATGTTCACTGAGGCCTGAGGCTCATATGGGCTCATGTATGTATGATAGTGGGAGTTTGTAACGTTTATGAACGACAGATCGAACGATAGGTTTACATTGTGCTAGGATAGCAAAGAAAAAAATATCGAACGAGTCGTATTGTCTAAATTGGAGCACGAGCTGAAAGCGAAAACTATTTAACACGAGTTAGTATTTCTTGTATCCAGGGACCGGAACCGGTATTTTATAAAAACCTCGAAATAGCCCAATATTTTTAAATGTTCTATATTTTTTATGTAGTATTCTATATTTTATGTTATTTACGACATCGTATGTTTAAATTACTCTAATAACTTAAAATTTATTTACCGAAGAACGAAAATATAACAGTTATTTTGTCAAGAGAAAATAATGGTTCCGGTCCCTGCTTGTTTCGCCTGTGGCATACGAATCATACACACAGTTATATTTTTTGTGTCAAAAATCTACCTTGAAAATGTACTGAATTATAGTCAAAACAGTAAGTAATTATTGAAACCTGAACATATGAGTAACAAATCACTAGGTGTGTTATGCTACCGTGTATGCTTAAGATGTAGGCTTAGCACATATTTGATGCGACAATATGTCGCCGCGAGATAAACTATCCGTCCTTCGTTTACTAAAATACTAAGTAAAAGACGGCAAATCTATCTCGCAGCGACATACTGTCGCACCAATCATGTGCTAAGCGTGCTGGTCCCGTGTTTATCTTTTGTCGTCGTTGCTGTCACGTTCTAACAAGTATGCGAATGCGAAAGTGACGCATAGCACGATAAATGGCAATAGCGGCACCATCATAAGTCATCTCGTACTTCGACTATAGCATTTTTATTTTCAATAGTTAAATCCACCGCGAGGTACCGTTATAATATTTAAAGAATGCAACCCTAGCCTCCTGCCGCCCAAAGACCTATTAAAAGGTCTCCATAAACAAATGAAATTCTATTCTATTTCCTTCACTAATAATTCAATATTCACTGGCGAATTTTATTGTTTGGGCGGCAGGAGGATAAGTCAAAATTAACTAATTACGCAATTTCTGCCTGCCTGAGTGTAAAGGCACGCTTAGGTAGATACCAATAAGGTGTCATAAATAAATGTTTGATTGTTATTTTGGCTATTTACTAAATCCCTATTTTGTTGTGGTTATTGTGAGAGTGATGTTTGTCAAGCAAATGGAATACAAAACTAGGCTTTTTATAAGGCGAACCCGCATGCACCTACATTCAATCACAGTTGCATGTTGAAATGTGCCTTTGTTTTTAGTTCTGTGGACGTAGCGTTTAAATGTGCATTACATTTTAGAATGTTATGGAATATACTTTTTGACTTTATGAAAACTAGAGTCTACCATGAATCTAGAATGATATGGATAGTGGGCACCATGCCACTAAGTACAACAAAACTTTGACATATCCTCGAGGATAGTGCAAATAAAGAAGGGTGGTTAGTGAGTAACCCGACAAACTTGAAAGGTGTATTCCTGACCACATTTTGAGACTATAATGTCATATGAACTTTTCTGGATTCGGTTTAGTTTAAGAGATAATGACATGTTTTTCAAAAAACTATTTTCTAAATAAGTCACAGATAGATGCCTGCACGATTAAAATTCTGACACTAACAGTTTTCATCTTGGCATACTCACTGACAAAAGTTAGAGAAAATGACGAAAAAGTATCAGATAAATGTTTACCCAAAAAAAAATATTTAAATCCTTCCCCCTAAAATCTTTCCCTGCAATTTATTGCTGATCATGTATAAAAAAATTAAAAAATCCCAAAAAATAATTGAAAAATATTTTTTTTGTCCGTAAATGATATATGTTTCATAATATTTTTTACTTCTTTTGACATCAAAAATGCATTGGTAAAGTCTGTCGGTATACTCGTTCCCACCCTGTATTCCATAGAAGTATGTTTGAAATAAGAATGTTATTGACATGTGTTAGATACGCGGTATTGCATCCTCGACGATATGTAGTTTGGCGGCCTCCGTAGCTCAGTCGTTAGTGACCCCGTCTGCAAAGCTGTAATTTCATAAATGTAAACAGCAAATACGAAAGAAGTGAGTAGTTACAGGACTGGAATAGAAAAATCGACTTCGAAGACTCTTAATAAAAGAATCATTAGATAACACTTATCCAACTAGACAGAATGTCAGAATAATAATTAAATGAATATTTTAAGTTAACACTTTTACCTCAAAATGTTATAATTACATGCGTCACGGTTCTACGCGCTATTATTACTACGCAGTAGATAACTGGAGGGCTACCTGCGAACTACGATCAACGTATTGCCTCACTGTCACACCTACATATGTATTAGTTAGTTCAATAAAGAGGAAACACTTCGAATATAGTTCGTGGTAGACCTTCTGCTACGGCGTAGCACTACGGCTGTTGTATCGTTTCTCGGGGGCGTATTGTAGTAAATTATGATCGTAAATTAATTTCTTAGTACTAAGAGAACATTTCTGACCATTATTGGACCTTATTTCCTTGTAATAAGGTTTACGATTTATTAGGTAAGTGTTGATGAAGGCTCGCCCCATAGTGTGGGTGTGGGATCAGGGTTGGTAGTGGGAACATTTGCGGGATTAAATACCTGGCATTCGTAGTTAACTTACAAGGAAGTCCCATTCATGATGTCAGTATATTCAACTGGTACGTAGAATTTGGTTTAAATATGACGACCTATCTGTACTATTGACAAACCGTTGGTAGGTACACTGTCCGGCAAATGGACTCTGGCTGGTAGTAGGACCTCGTGCAGGGTGCGCCCAGAGAGCTACCACCGTCTTACCCGTTAACATGCCGCCAAAAAGTTAGTATTGTGTTCCGGTTTGGGGATAAGATAGCCAGTGTAGTTACTGGCATAAAGGCAATCCATCTAAGTCTTCAGGGTAGGCAGCGCATAGGCGATTTTTGTTCACTATGTCCATGGGCCTTTCCCGCTTTCTATCGGGTGGGCTGAAAGCTCAGTTGTCTACCTTAGTCACATAAAAAAAAGTAACAAAGGCCGTAAAATCCATTCGACTTTAGGTTTAGGGGACGTAAGATTAAATAAGACTGTGTAAAATATTTTTAATGATTTTCTTGTACATGCAGCGCGTTCCAAAACTGTGGGACTTGAAGGGAAAATACCTTAAATATCGATCATACTATATTCTGATGACATGATATTTTAGTTGGTAGTTCAGCATTTACAGATTTAAAAAAAGTTGGTGCCTTTTTTAGGCTCTTGTGCGAGAAGTGGCTCATTTTACGTCAGGTCCAAAACTTCGGAGGGCCATCTGTACTGTCGTCTTTAAAACATCGCCACTCGTTTCGGATTTCCTGTCTTTCGCACTTGTGTCGTAATGTACTATTTCTTCGTCTGAGAATCGAACCGACTTAAGTGTGAATAAATCAACGCCTCCTGTTCTTATGATGTTAATGGAGGACATGAATCTAAAGAAATAATTCTTCCAAAGTAACAAAGTAGCTCAAAAGAAAGGAATACGGTAAAATTTATGAATACGATTTA
>JALPQI010025949.1:0-15552 GCA_025490895.1 Thaumatotibia leucotreta | reverse complement strand
TACTATCACAGAATTAGACAAGAGTCGTTTTACTAATGTAAAAACACGTAAATAGGGTCGTGAGACTCGAGAGGGTGAGATGGAAGGTTGATTCCAAAATTTTTGATTAGGTCAATTGCCCGCTGATGATGAAATGAAAGGAGACAGAGAAATGGACACGTATTTATTTATATCAATTACAAAATTATTTTCGACTTAAAAAAGATCAGCTTTTGTTTAGCGTGTCTCTTATGATAGGTCCTTATGCACACAGCATATATTATGATTATAAACCAGGCCTCAACACATCTAAGAAAATGGACACGAGCGTCACAAATCTTTTTTGGGTAGTGCAAGACATTTAAGACAGTGTGAAGCGCCATGCTGCATGACAAAACATAAAGGCACGTCACACGCGCGACCGCCTCGAACAACAATGCAGAGGAATGCACTGCGTAACGCATATTTAGCTAAGTTACAACTAAACGCTATTATAGTGGGTCACATAATTTTCGACTCTACATACCATCAGATCGAACAAGTAAAGGTTATAAAGCAATGATACCGCTATGATAGAGGATGCAATTTATTTGTAATACAGATCGGAGTAAACATTTAAAGTGTAACAATATAAAAGCATCAAAAGATTTGTCAATGTACCAAACCAAATCAAGTACTTAACTGAAGATTTCAATGTGTTGCATTGCAATGAACTATAAAACGAACTTTTTTATGGACAATGTAAGGTGGTTTCAACAGTAAACGTCTCAAAATCGTAAACTTTATTGTCAGCATGAGAAATTAACAGACAAGAAACGATAGCGCTTTTTGTTAGTACACGGTCGTCTAGTGTTATATTGTTACACCAAGTTACGTTGGCAATAACCGTTATCAACAAAGCATGTGTACTCTGTGCTGCAGGCCTGCAGGGCTGTCAGATGCAAACAATACTTGCCCAGAATTTGCTTATGATAATAATGGAAAACATGACAATACAGTTATCATTAAACCTGATATTACAAACGAAGAAGAAAAGTATGACTTCGACTAAGATATTCTATTAAAATATCCAATAACAACGATTAGAGCCAAACAAAAAACAAAATTACACATTAATCACAATTCAGAGAAACAGATCGCAAAAAGTTCGCCACAGCGACCTTTATCATCCACAGCCCTATTAAGAGTAACAATTCGATTCGCACGCAGTACTATGAGTAGTTGAGTACGCAACGTCTCGAGTTCAATCACCTGATTACGCAACCAACCTCGAGGCTTTTTCATCTTTATTGGCAATGGGAGCAACCGTGGAAGGAAAACGCGCGAACGCCTTAAATATTTGCAATAATTCATTACATGGTATCTAAAACCGCTACTGCTTTTCTGTATCGGTAACTAGTTCCACATTCATGAATGATTTTTGCAAAAGACAGTACATTACCGACTATTCTACGTATGAGGGTCGATGGCAAAAATCGTTGAGGAGCGGCCGTGGGATGCGCTTGCACTTTGCGACGCATCTCCGCTGTAATGCCCTCGTTATTTAATGATATGTGCGTAGATAAAAATTCGTCAATTGTGCTACGAAAGTTAGTCATACTAATTATAGTGTGTACACTGTGTACTTTGTCCGACAACCTTTAGCAGTCGAAAAGGGTGTCAAATTTTCAAAATGTAGGCGCGTGTTGTAATATGTGACGTTTCGCGGTCAAAGGTACCTTATGGTCGGTATGGAGTTACGGGCACTCCAATAATCTGCGATTGTTAAGCTATCAATATCAAAAAAGATTATTTTCCTAAGATGTATAGTTATGGAGATATCGTATTTTGAAAAATGTGTTGGGAAAAATGCATTATCAAGAAACAGACCATTTAAGTTTAGCTAACTGGAAAACTATGTTGCCAATGGAAGTTACATAGTGGACTACAAAATAATATATGCTTTATTGGTCTTCTGTCTATTAAACTATGTAAACAATTTATATAATTATGTGTATCAAAAACAGTATAATGACCGATTAATGTGATTGCTGACTTATTTTATGGAAATCATGTTTTTCCTTTATTTCTTCATATTTCAAAGGCATATAGTCAAAAAAAATAATGTATCTGCTAAGAATATATTCTAAAAGAACATAGAGATAAAACAGCCAAAAGTTAGAACGGTTTTTTATTTTAATATTTTTTTTGCAAAATCAAAACATCACAAAAATTTAGTTCTAGTGTAACGATTAATGTAATTATTTTCATACAAATCGACAAAATCCTTTCAATAACACCAGAAGTAACTGTTAACTTTGATATCAGACCTTAAGAGTAATATTTTAAGTCACTACAAGTTACATCACAACAGTAGTCTTTGTTTCATACATTTATGAAAAGGTACCTTATGAAAAAAACATATAAAATGTGTGTACTAAAATTAATATCAAACTATAATTTACATTCTGGAAACCTTTCCATCAACGTTAACTCTTATTTTAATTCTTAAATACTACTAATATTATCCGTTCTTCTTCGTAATCACATTAATTCACTTTTTAACTAAATTTTATTTTATGTAAAGAAAAGGTGCCTTATGGCCAAGTTACAAAGATTTACACATTTGCTTCCTGTAAACGCCTTATTTTTCAGAAATAAATACCGCCGCGAACTTGGTTTCTGTGACCCACTTCACCACAATATGCACATGTAGGCTTTTTGCGTTGTGATCGGCAAAGGCTTGCTTCCACTGGAATTAGGCTTAGGCTGAGTAGGTAGCACTTCCTGTATCCTGAGATACTGCCAGTTGGGGACTTGGGCAAAATGTATCTCCCTTTCCCTTCATTATTTATCACAGCACAAATGTTTAGATTAATCGAAATTATTGTTATGATGTAAATTGTAACGAGACCGCATAGAACACAAGAGGAACACTTAATCGGATGCAAGGGTAAACGAACACTGATAGGTGGTTAAGTACTACCTTGTCAACTTGAGGCGGAAAGGGAATGATACGTAACGGCGGTAGCAGTAGAATTGACAAGAGGATAGCCAGTTTAAACTTGTAATGGCCATAAGGTACCTTTTTTACTAAACTTTAGAACCGTAACTAAGTACCTTTAAACTCACTGACAGTGAAAATAAAAACAGGTAAAGATTTCGCAGGTGTTATATTTTACGAAATAGTAATAATGAAAAAAAAACTTTTTTAGCCGATTTTGCGAAACATTTCATATCTCCGAAAAATTTTTTTTAGGTGTCAATAAAATAATTTGGCAGATCTTACAAGCGGCAGAGTAGAAGCAAACTTTTTTAAACTTCGGCCATGGCGGCTGCATTATAAAGGGTGGAAGGAAACGACCGAGTCTAACAACCATTACGATGAACTTTCAGTAACAAAGTACCAACATCGAAATATCTATAAAATAATGTATCGTAACGTAATGTCCCTCATACATACAAAGTGAGTGATTAGTAGAGTTCAATAGCGTGGAAAAGTCAATTTTAACCAACATACTTGTACAGTGCTTTGTATGAAAATTAATTACAATATGCGACTCTATCCTTGCCACACAAACTCTAGAAAGCGGTCCTTGAATTTGAAAAATGAAGAAGTTCTAACAAAAAATAAAAATCTGTCTGAGCATAATTAAACGCCGGGACACGCTGGATGCAGGTCGCATCTAACCGGTACATGTGGAGGTCCAGAGGGGAGGCCTATGTTCAGCAGTGGACGTCTTATGGCTGAGATGATGATGATGATGATGATGATGATAATTAAACCATTTTATAAATTTCAACTGGGTATTTATAGTCAATTAAAATTTTTACGACGCAAGTGCGGGAAGTTCTAAAAACCCGCGCAGCTCGAAGGTGTTGATACATTTTCTCGCCAGTCTGCCTGCGACCAAGGTTGTAACGTCATGCCCGAAACGTCAGGATAAAAATAAACGTAAGTTTACGCGATTAAGATCCGTTTGTCATTAAAATATGAAATCAATCAATATTACAATAAAACTACAAGTCAATATTATATATATGGCTTTAAAGTTATCTGATAATTAACAATTATAGAAAACAACCTTTAGTTCCATCTTGTAGCCATAGCCATGTTTGGTAGCTCATGGCTGGCTTCCAAATGAGTAAAATATTCCTGTTTCCAAGCTGACTACAAAATGGTAATTATAATAATAATAATAATTCTTTATAATTCTTTATTTGCGTTAAATGTGGTTTACAATAGTTCTTACAATAATGATAATAAGCATCACACATTTAGCCGTATTAGCATAGCATGCAAAATATATACAATTACAGTTTCAATTATTTCTAACAATTTATTTAAATGTCATGCAATTACTATTCATAATTAAATAGTTAAAATAAGCTGGTAAAATAATAGGATTGAGAGAGAAAATGTCATTAGTTAGTGTGGAAGTTAAAATAATCCTTAATGTTGTAAAATGTTTTGTCTAATAGCCAATTGTACAGTGTCCATCTAAATCTTTTTATGTCAGAAATTTCCTTAATATCTAGTGGTAAATGATTAAATATTTTTATGGCCATCATGCTACAGCTATTCTTAAATAAAGCACTTTTGCATATTGGACCTATAAGCTTAGTGGGGTCCCTGGAGCGTAACCTTGGGTTTGTAACAACTTTTGTATATAAATTAGGATTAGATTTAACAAAAATGGCGATTTCTAGAATATACATATCAATCAAGGACAATAACTTAAGTTTTTTAAATAAAGGTTTGCATGAGTGTAAAGGTCCTTTTCCACAAATAGATCTTATACATTTTTTCTGGCTAATAAATACTCTTGATATGTCAGGTGAGTTGCCCCAAATAATCAGCCCAAATCTAAGTAAGGAAGCAACATAGCCATGATAGGCAATTATAGCAGTTTTTTCGTCAGATACTTGTTGTAATCGCCTTAGAGCGTATGAAAATTTTTCTAGTCGGATACACAAGGAATCAATATGTGATTTCCAGGTACAATTACGATCTAGAAGTAATCCAAGAAATCTTGTCTCAGTATCCTCTTCTAAGGTATGTCCTCTACAAGTAATGTCCAGATTTGATCTATTAGCTCTAGTGTTACATATTTAGTTTTATTTACATTAACCGTCAAATTATTTAATTTTAACCAATTACACACATTATCAATAGTCATATTAATATTAGTCGTATACATATTTTTATTGAAATTATCACATGGTATCAGTATAGAAATGTCATCAGCAAACAATACTGTCTTATAACTAGTTATTTTTGGCAAGTCATTAATATAAATGATAAATAAAAGTGGACCCAAAACACTGCCCTGCGGGACTCCTGTGCAATTGATTTTGTTTGTAGAATGATATGTGATTACATTGTTTTTGTCATCCAACCTATTTATTTCTACACATTGTTTTCTGGCAAAAAGGTAACTTTGAAGCCATGACGACAATACTCCTCTAAAACCGTACCTGTCGCACTTTGCTAGCAATATTTCGTGACTAACATAATCGAACGCTTTACTCATGTCAAAAAATACACCTGTGACAGGAGTTCTTTGATCAATGCTTTGAGTAATCGATTCAAGAAGTGAGTAGCAGGCATGTGTGATTGACTTTCCCTTCTGGAAACCATTTTGCTCATTCGAAATTATATTATGTTTTTCTAGAAATTGGGTCATTCTATGGTGCATAGCTTTTTCAAATATTTTAGCAAACACAGATATGAGCGCAATAGGACGGTAGTTCTCTACAACTTCTTTATCGTCTTTCTTAAAAAGCGGTTTTACTACAGAGGTTTTAAGCCTCGAGGGAAAAATTCCCTGGCTAAATGACTCGTTAACTAAATGGGTTAATATTGGAGCTATGGCCATTGCACATAATTTAACTATATGAGTGGAAATGCCATCAAAGCCTACCGCTTTAGTATTATTTAAAGACTCTATGTGTTTCAATATTTCGCTAATAGTACAAGGGGAGGCAAACATACTATGATTGACAAAGTCTACATCCTTGAGTATTAACTTCCAGTCACAATTTTTATTCGAATTATTAATGAAATGATCGTTAAATATATTGGCAATTTCCAAAGGATCATGGACCTTTTTACCTTTAAATTTTAATAAATCTATGCCTTCAAAATTATTTTTTTTATCAGTTTTGTCCTTAATAACTGTCCATGTCGCTCTACTTTTATTTTTTGAGTTTAATATAAATTTGTGGTTTATGTTCCTTCGTGAGTGGCTAATACATGACTTTAGTAGGGAGCTGTATTTCTTATATAACTCTTTTTGTGCCGGAGTTCTGTTTTTGTAATACAGAAACCTTAAGTGTCTCTTACTTTGGCATGACTTTCTTATGCCCTTAGTAATCCATTTTGGTCTACTAGTATTTGACATCATTTTAATTTTTTTCTCAGGAAAACACAAATTATATATGAGACAGAATTTTTCATGAAACATGTTAAATGCTACATCACTATTAGGTTCATTACGACATTCATGCCATGTCAGAGAAGATACATATTTTAAAAAATTGCATATGTTTTCCTGGCTATATGATTTCCGATTGATGTACCAGTATTGCACCTGAGGCTTACTTTCGTCTTCAATTTCGAATTGTAATGTTTGGCAAGTTTCATGATCAGAAAGGTACACTTTATGAACATTTCCTTGTGCATTTTTGATGTTGCTAATGATATGATCAATACAAGATTTTTCACGTGTAGGATCATTAATGTGAAGAACTTAGGATTATTTAGCCGCATCTTGTAGCCTGGTTTGGTAGCTGGCTTTTAAATAAGAAAAATATTCCTGAATATTCCCGGCAATGAAACGGGAATTCTGAAGTCGTAGGAAGTAGCTGGCGTTTAATCTTTGTGAGAGGTATTTTTCAAACTGCAAGGTCGCTATACACGACCTTTTTTTGAAAAGGGATCCGCGTACTACACTAGAGCACCTCAAATACACCCATGAACAGCAATTTTCATGCGACCAAAAAGAATAAGAACTTTAATGAAAGTTTTTGAAATTACAGCCTCTCAATCTTCAATAGAAAGAATTTACGAAATGATAAAATCAGCGTCGCACACTGGAGGATAAGAGAATCTTTCCCATTTGGTAGCTGGCCCCAAGATAGGAAAAGACGTATCTTATTTCGTAGCTAGCTACCAAATAAGGCTACCAGATGGGACCAAAATCTGAAAAACAGTTATTGTAACGTTCAATAATTAAAAATAAATCTGGGAATAATGAAACCTTCTAATCAATTGGAATTGCGTTTTTTTTGTAAATTATTTATAGTGTGCTAACAGACGACATTTCAGTATTTTTTACAATTAAACAACAAACATAATTAAAGAAAGTTACCTGATTATTAACAATTAAAGAAACAATCAGAAAATACGTCGCATATACCTATTAATGTAATGGATTTAAAACGTACGTTTCAGCGCTTTCTTCTTTGATTAGACTACTTCGAATCAGGAATATTTTTCTCACATGGAAGCCAGCTATGAGCTACCAAATTTGGCTACAAGATGGGACTAAAAGTTGTTTTCTACAATTGTTAATTATCAGATATATTTAAAGCCAAATAATAATATTTTCTGGTTTTATTGTAAGATTGATTGATTTGTTGTTTGCGAGTGAGTGATTTATTAAATGGGTTAATTATGCTCAGACTGATTTTTAATTTTTGAATGTTAGAACTTCTTTATTTTCCCAATTTAAGGACCGCTATCTAAACTATCTAAAGTTTGTGTGATAAGGGTACAGTCGTATATTATTATTAATTTCCATACAAAGTACAACCCCAGTCTCTTCGCATAAACTCTAATCTACCACTGGTATCGGTCACTGTATGTTGGCTAGGCGTCCATCCCTCCACACCAGCTAAAAGTTCGCGTACTGTACAAAGTAAGAGAAGCCCTGCTACCGCAAACACCGAAATTCGTAAATTTCGGGGATTTGTCTCTGTCACTCTAATGACGCCTTCATTGCCCGAAATGTAAAATTTGCGGATTTCGTAGTTCGCGGTAGGGATGCTGGATTTCCTTTCCTGCCACGAACGCTCCAGTACGTACATACACACGGCTGTGTAATTAAATACCTGCCAAAGTGGCCAAGTGTTCCCACGACTAATGTACGAAGCTTTTTTTACCCTTCGACTTTCTTCGTAATTTTCCTAACAAATTATTTAAATTAGCACAATGGATAGGGGCGGCAAAATATAAATGGCCTACAGGCGGCAAATTTCTAAATCCGGCACTGCGTGTACGTATCAACACCGATACAGATAAATTATGACTCATGACTCATGAATAAATACACCGTACGGGGCAACCAAAACCAGTTCGATGCCTTGGGCTTGCCTCGAAGCTGTAATAGTATTTTTTACGCAACAGCAACGCCGACTGTTATCGATGCCAGATCTCAGAGACACAGAACACGTGGCTGAGAGGCAGTGGAACGTAACATAGGAAGTCTGTTAAATAGATATCCATGGATCAGCTTCCGTGAACCACTGCCGCATGCCTGCAAATCGCTCAACGAAAAGCTGTCAACCTTCTCAATTACACTATCTATCAATTTATATACTGCTAACAGTTCTAACATAAAGTTGGTTGCTATTACCTCCAATGCAGACTCAGGACGGACAGAGAAAAAATAAACGATTCACTTAAAACCAGACTTAACTATAGTCTTTTGTATAGCAAGAAGTAGCAAGTCAAGAATAGATCAACATGGTTATTATTTAGGTATTAGTGTTATTACGAAAACGAATACGACATACGATACCTACATCTAAAATTTGAGACCATTACCAGCATGCAAGGGCGAATACATGGATTGACATTGAAATACTAAGCTCCATGTATCGGAACGTGTACGTATCAGCTTACAGCATTTAGAAAGGTTTTCTTTGATTACATTATCAATAGACACAATCTTTCTTGTTTTGACCTTTACAAATCGACGAAGTCAAACGTGAATAAATATCAAGACGATTTCCTGATCAATATCTATCGTTTTATTTTCTATCAGTGTTATGAGCAGCTACAAGAAGATACTATTAAATCGATATTTGCAATAAATATGTAGTCAAATACAATGACGAAATAAAGATTTTTACTTTATTTGATAAGATAATACTTAATTATATTATGGAGAAAAGGACATGTTTCAAATGAAGGACAGCTATAATAAAGATAAACCCTTGACCATAAACCGTTAAAAATTACATATAATATTAACATTATAAAATAATTTATCTATAGGTACAGATACGTATTTCACGGTTAATTATAAACCACAATCAGCATTCCTGTAAGAAATGGTTTTCTTCCCTAACCCCTTAAACGGTACTTCAGATCAATGATGGGGCCCGTTGATTGCTGTGAGGATTAGAAGGGTATCCAACGGTTAATTAGAGCATAGTGCCAGTGCGGATTACCGCAGAAGCCGTATATTACTACTAATAGTCTGAGAACTGCTAAGACAATACTAAGCGCCACTGTTATCATGTTATCAATATACTGTTTTTTGCAGTTGAGACTGCTTCTCAGAAATAGACGATGCTCCTATAAATCATATCAACGACTACTATAATCATCTGTTGTTGATAGCTGATGTCATCAGTGAACATAGGTAGGTACAAACTTTTGGTTTAATATAACGAATCGCGCTAAGTGGAGGAAAGGTCTGGAAAGCGGGCCCTGCTAACGGCCACGATAAGGTTAGGTAGAAGAAGATAACGAATTGTATTTGTAGTCAAATTTGGATTACGTTTCTGACCTTTAGACTGACTTTAGACTTATTGGTTTTACAAATATAAAAAAGAGCTTAATTCGCATACGTACTGCTTGAAGTATTGTAAAACATCAAAAGTTGGTTTGATTGTCATTCAAATGCCAATTGGCTGTTATTGTTTATATTTATTGTCATACTAGAATATTCAAGATTCATGTCTAAAGATAATTCATAATATTCATAAACGCATAAAATTACATTCAGATTGCTAATTACCATCCTTGCTATTGTGAAAAGAGAAGCATGTACAGAAATAGCCAATTTGTGAACCAATCTGTCAACTCCAGTTAATGTTCTATTGTGTTGAACAAGGGAATAACGAACGTGCCAACCCATTTGATTCTCGTTTTTACAAATTCAATTCAAACAAAAGGTCGCATTGAGTGACACGTGCTTTGTTCCAGCGGGAGTCCATAAGCTCACATAATTTAGAGTTCTCTTTGATTACTTTATCAACAGACACAATGTTTCTTATTTTGACTATATGAAAACGACGAAGACAAAGATGAATCAAAATTAATGCTGAGTTTATATGTAAATGTGCAAATATCTGCAGACAGCTTACACAAATCGACGTAGTCCCACGGTAAGCTCAATTAAGGCTTGTGATGTGGGTACCAGGCGACGATATATAGATACTTAAATACATACAGACAGCCACGACCAAGGAACAAATATTTGTAATACATAAATACACAAATAATGGCCTCATCCATATTCGAACATTTCGAACCCGGAAGCCCTGAACCACCAAGTAGGTAGATCGAAGATTTTACTGAAAACATGTACGGTGGAAATTTTGCAATCGGTCATCAATTTTTCACCTAAAGGTGCATTTAGACGAAACGAGCATTCGCTCATTCTATTCCCTACTCTACGAAATCAACGAATTTCGCCGAATCACGTAGAGTGGGGGAAAGAATGAGCGAATGCTCGTTTGGTCTAAATGCACCTTAAGGCAAAATCTTGAAATTCAATTTGTTAATGTTACAGGATACACGTAGGTACATGGTACACAGGATACAGGTAGCCTCTAAGCAAAGTTTGTAATGCTTTGCTTCTGTCGAATTCGATTAATCGAAAGTGTTATTTTTAGAAATTTTAAACAATACCTTAATTCCTACCTTACCTTTTATTGTCTAATGATACAGCCTATGAGGGGAATAAGAAATCGACACAGAATTAAAGGAATAATAAGAACTCTAAATTATCAATTCCAAATGTACAAACAATTATAAAAGCGAAATTATAATTACTAATCGAAGAATCTTTTTCCTGAAACCGAACATGCATCTATAATTTCACAATTTTCAGCGATTTCCTATATCAACATCAACCCACACAATTGATTACGGATACTTTAACCCCATTAAGCAGTAGACATGTTATAACAAAGCTTTATCAGACTTAAGAGCCTTTAGGCCTATATGGCTTTCTTCTTCTAAGCTAGTTCTATCGCATCCGTCCGGGCCTGGCGCATCACGTACATTTCGGCACGGTCGTTGTACTCCGAGCGACAATTGAATTGCTTGGTACTCCGCAAGGTTCCACTTTCGGGCCAAATTCGTTCCTCCTGTTACGTTTCAGTGTAAAAACTCCCATGACAAATTACGGGACTTAGGACTTATTTGTTGTGTTCTGACTGTTTAATTAGGTTTGCAGGAAGCCGTTTTGGCAATCCATCTTTTAACGATGAATGGTTTAATAATAGCGCCCACCCTGGTGCGAATTACTGATTCTGCGGACTACGTAGTGACGTAAGGACTAAGGAGTATTAGTATTAGTTTGAGGTACCATCAGCAACACTGTTAACTGATTAGTAGTGATAGTGCAATTTACGAAGATTGTAATAAGAGTTCCTAAATATCAGTAGTAGATTGTGTTGGCCACAAATGCCACAATATGCCAAATATATGCGACGAGGGCATTATTTGTGTATTTATTTATCACAAATATCTGTTCCTTGGTCATGGCTGTCTTATCTATCTATGTATTTAAGTATCTATATGCGTCTATCTATTATATATATCGTCGCCTGGTACCCACATCACAAGCCTTAACTGAGCTTACCGTGGGACTAGGTCGATTTGTGTAAGATGTCCCAAGATATTTTTTTTTCAGGAGGCGACAAATGGTACTACGTTAAGCATATTAATTAAGAACTGTTGTTTGCCAGATTTTGCTATATGAATGTATTAAGGATTCTTTTGTTATTACTAGCATCCAACTCATGCTGGGCTATGGAATGGACGGATGTGTATACAATACAGTTACATTTACAATTACACAACGCAGGATAGCTATTCACGGCCCAGAAGGTCAATGTCTCGGTGTAACTACGCATTTGGAATACACGATCGTAAAACTCACGAGCGAACCAACTCACGCGCAAATTACTGTATGATTCAGAACTGAGAAGTGGGTGAAGCGTGCTTTCTTTTTATTTTAAAGATCTGTTTGCGATTCAGTGAACATTATTGTTTGATAAAGCTATTACAAATGCTAATTCAGTAAGTTGCTTCATATTTCATTGCTTATGCATAATAAAATTAATTATTGTATTCTCAGAATAGCATTACATATATTTTTATAGAGATTGTAGAGATAGATAAGTTATGGATCTGAAGATGAATATGTATGGCAGTAGCCACGAGCCGATCAACTTGCAGCCGAACAAAATGTGAAATTGAAATTGCCCGTTCGATTCGGTAGTTATAGAATCATTACATGGAGCAGTTGGAGCTGAAGGCTTTTCGTGAACATCGAACGAAAATCAAAAATTTCTATGGGAACTGAGAAATTAACTATTTGGAGCTCTGCCTACCGCGAAGTTTGAGATAGGTCAATCATCTTTCACTGTCACTCCAACAAAGGCGTCATTGGAAAGACAGAGATGCTCGAAATTTAGGGTTTTCGAAGTTCGCGGTAAAAGCGTATGACGAACAACACCACACCATTTACACTCATACCATCAATTGAGACTATCAAGGCTAGGGTTGGCAAGCGCTCACTTGTTTAACAGGTACTGAACTAAATGAATATGTATGGACTATTAACTTAAGTATCTAAGTAATAGCGTAGATTTATTTTAATGAAAACCGGCCAAGAGCATGTCGCGCCATGCTCAGTATAGGGTTCCGTAGTTATTATAATAATAATATAATAACAAAAACGATTGGGCTGGTTATGTTCAGAATAGTTTTATGTTTCAGTATTCTATAAGCATCAGTTTCATATTTTTGGACCCACGGATCAAAAGTTAGAGGAGGGGGGAATCATTCCCTCCTCCTCTAACTTTACTAGATTTTGACCCCATTTTCAGGCCGGCTTCTTTGGATTTCAGTAAATTTCAAATATTGGATTTTAACATAATTGGTTTATTTTCCCTGTTCCATTCGAGGTACGGAATCCTAACAACAATATGCCCATTATTAGTGTGTAGACTGTGTTAGTGTATTGACATTGACATCAATATTTTAACATTTTTATGCATGAAAGTTACATAATATTTTGATGATTTAGCTAGTGGTGATTTCCAAAGAGATAAACCCGAGTTTTAGGATACAATACATCGCATAATACAAAGTACCAACCCTAATTAGGTCATCCATTTGCTCTAATTACTTGAAAGTCTTGAAACGCCTTTTCATCGGGGATCCATGGAATGCGCCATGTACTTAGCTGATTACTCCTTTCCTGTGCGAAGTAGGGTAACCACACTAACTGCATTAGCTATGTTGTGCTAATCCGTATGCAGGTGGTAATTAGTCATAACAACAATAATTGTTATAGCATTGATTGTATTGTTAAGGGACTGGTTGTATAATATTGATAAGTTTGGTAACAATAGGCAGGACAAACAATACCAGTCAGATAATTCGTAATTTGATGAGGTACAGTCACGTGCATAAATATGTATACAAATTAATACTTATCTGGAGCATAAGGTCTTTGGTATCTAAAATTGGTTTAAAAGGGTGTGCTGTACATATTTATACCCTTGAGGTACTACGTAAACAAATCGTCAGTAAGAATTAAAAAAAAAAAGATTTCGGCGAATTGTAAACCTCCTCCTTTTTGAAGTCGGTTAAAAATGGATAGAAACTTAAAAACTTGCATTATCCAAGCACTTTTAGAACCCAATCTTGGTTTTAAATTTTAATACGAACTTAAAATGTTAAACCTTGAAAATATAGTTTTAGTTAAAATTATTGATATATATTTATTTTCAAAACTACAATTTATGTACATAGATTAAATCTAACTAATTTACTTAACCTAACCTATATCTAAGATTGGCCCTTGTGGCATTGTACCGAGGATGCTGGCGGCATTTCCTCGCTGTATCGCAATACTGATGCGTTGTGCGAGGAAGTCGCCAGCTCTTCGGTTAAAATTATTGATATTTATTAGCATTAAATACTATCAACATAAAAATGTATCTGCGAACGTGTTTCACGACATGTGACAAAGACGTCAAATGCCATATTTGTTTAAATTTTTTTTAGACTCAACCGACGATTAGTTGCGAACTCGATGTAAATGTATATTATTATAATTTTGTGTAGGTACATAATCTTAATTGAAACAACAGTCGACGAGTAGAAAAATATTTTTTACGAAATAATTTTACTATTAATTCTAATGCTTAAAACGAAGTATAAGGACTACCTGGGTCTTTTTCACAAGAAATAGTGTCAGTGGGGCAGACTGCCGTTTCAATCAGCAATTGTGACTGGCATGAATGACGGAACAGTGCAATTTCCTTGCAACTGTGTTTGAGTACACTCATACTTAAACCAAATGTTATCAGACGATTTCAGCCTTTAACTTCGTTGAATATTTAAGGAATCGCTACTAACAGTATACATATGTGTACTATCATCAGAGATATCTGTATTTTGTTAACACGTTTAGGTACTCAAGGGGCTTCTGTACATAGGTACTATAACTCTTCGAGCCCCAGCGTCATCACATAATGACGGAAGTTAATAAGTACTTCAAATGCCTGCGATTCGATGGGTTAAGTAATACTAGTTATTATATGTACTTGTACAATAGGCAAGATGAATGGGAAGTCAAATAAAAATCTTTTTCGAACTGTCAAAACGATCGCCAATGTGAAAGTTTTATATGAATTACACAAAATGACGTCACATTTGTCTACTGCCCAATGATCTTGTCTTTTAAGTTCTTTCCAATTTATTAAAAATAAGTTCTGTATAAAAATTACAGCAATCTACATTTTAGTAACAATTTCTTCGTGTATTATGTCGTGCATAATGTGAAATAATTTATTTTAACTACAATCATCATCCCTATTGTACAGTGGGGTTCATAATTGCATGGGCAGTCTATGAATGAATTCATTTCTAAATTGTCCGTGCAATTCTGAACGCCACTGTACATACTCGTATATTATGTTCTGTGTTTCAGGCCGAAAATAGGTTATTTTTATTAAATATTCCAAACCAGCCACTATGAGTTTTTTTATATACAAGAACGAGTGACTCGTATGTTAAGGTGCGTTCAGACCAAGTGAACATTCGCTATTCTAACCTCCCACTCTACAAAATTCGATCGTTGCACAAAACGTGATTGGTTGATTTCGTAGAGCGGGGGATAGAACAGCGAATGCTCTTTTGGTCTGAATGCACCTTTAGTGAGCATTTGAACAATTATGTTTATGCGTTGTTTTCTATGGCGATTCGATTATACCTCTTTCACTATATCCGGCGTTAACTAATGAATCAGACACAGCATTACATGTACAATCAAC
>JALPQI010025948.1:0-17417 GCA_025490895.1 Thaumatotibia leucotreta | reverse complement strand
TATAAAATAGACTCGGTCTATCAATTTTATATGTCTATGCGAAAGTACATAATTATCCTTTAAAGTTGGCCTCTTATACTGCTGCCGAAGGTTGTTTGATAGAGTATACCGTGTAGTTTGTATGACTAACTTTCGTATTACAATTAACGTGATCGCAATTGTTTTTATTGAGGACGTAATTATGTACATTTTTTTGCAATTGACCCTTAGATGATTTTCCGCTCTCTGCCCTTGAATTTGGGAACATGCGTATATTGTAAACTGTTCTAATCTGACATCGGACTATACTTTCGTTTGCTCAATAGATTTATATATCAATAGATATTTAGTTAGTGTAGTTTTGTTTTGAGAATCGTCAACTTAATAGGGTCATTTTCAGTAAAAGTATACCTTTTAATTTTTATACGCGATCATGGACTGTCATACACCATTTTACTCGCCACGCCACGAAAATAAGTATGTAAATTGAGATTTCTCACTTTAGTTACTCCCATAACATACTAAAGGTATGAAAATTTCTGTAACGAATTTGAGGTTTTATTTATCAGTTTCGTTACATTTCGTTTCATACATTTAGTATGTAAGTAAACTGAGTTGTCTCAATTTACATAATTATTTTCGTGACATTAGAGACATACTTTTTTTGTTTCATAACTGAAAAGTACGCACTATGCCGAGTAAAATGGTGTATTACAGTCCATGATCGAACATAAAAATTAAAAGGTACACTTTTACTGCAAATTACCCAATATAGTGCTACATTCGCGAAAAATCACATCAGTCTCAAGAATTTTAGTCTGCGGCTATATCAATAATATTGCTAGATTACACGTGGGGTATCATCTTAGAATTGTTTTTGATAAATTCTATAATAGATACGATATTTAGGTGCACAAGTATTGAGCAACGAGAGTAAGAGCGTTGTTAAGAACTTATCTTATTATTATTACTAGATTTTCTTTCTATCTGACCACACAATAATATTTAGGTAGTGTAAGGAAATTAGCCCGGTACAACACTAGCGGTAGCACCGGCATGTCACTTCACTACGGCGTCGGGCGAGCTGTCAAGGGACGTTACACGGATATGGCGCGTCGCGGTTACTCTATCTTAAAATTACTGTGTGATTGCCTTGTTAACCATTGAATAAATTATGTATTAGTGATGAAGCGGTGTTTTTACCCTAACAGCTTCAGAAGTGAGATATTATCATACGCCTACTAAAGTTTAATTGACCAAAATGGGTACAATCTATTCCGCTGGTATCGGAGTCCCATTGTTGTGATTGAAATACTTGGATTCACCTGATTCTAATGAGTGAATGCACCAATTCTACTAAATGCATTATTGCTATAGTATTAATAATAAACGACGCAATCATACAAAGTACTTCGCGTAAAGGTAACCGGTAACTTCGTCGTCATGGTAACTTATCGTGGTAGGTCTGTGGCTAATGTGAATTCATCTCTTAACAGAGTTCCTAAATATTACGCACGGTAAGCTTGTTACAAAGAGGCAGATAAGAAATATAAAAAAAAACCGGTGCGCGATGCACAGGTTGAAGATAATCTTAAAAGGGTGCCTCGGTTGTGTGGTGTGTGTTTTGATATGTTTTCAGATTTATAGTAAGCACTAAATATTACATTTATGTGGACCAAGAACAAACTACAAGTTAATGGTACTAGTATACCATAGTATACCCAGAGCTGCAACAATGCTGCATAAGGCATAACACAATCAAAGCAATGTACCATGGAATAACAGGTGGATTGTTGTATGATACATAAATGTTGGAACTTAGTAATCCCATTATTTAGTTGGATTTAATTAATTGAAGTCCCAAGGTAAGAGCCGAATAAAAAAAAAGTGTACATTTAACGGTGAGTCTTAACTTATTTTAATATATGTCAAGTTTAGTATCATATTGACAGATTGGTCACCATTTCTCCTGAATAAGTTCCTTGTTTACATGAAGAGAAAGAGTGGAAACTGTATAGAATAATTTTGACAGTTTCATACTAATTGTACTGTTCAGTATGTATGGACAAGTGTATTGCATTGATTTGGTTTGTGAGTTTTATCTTAGGTACATTTCAATTATTATTTACCTATGAATGTGGAATACTATGAAAGCCAAGCCGTTCAATTAGGAACAGGCCAACTATAGTCTGTGATACTTAAATAACTTAGAAGATATTTTAGTAACATGGTATCATCTTCTACATCTTTGTGGAATGTACAAAGTGAACAACATTCATAATTTGTTACAACCTATGCCATGTTCATTCACAAGAATTTGATGAAATGATCAAACTCTCTCTCATCTTTTTAGTAATTATCATAATACTTCATACCTAATGATATGAAATAAGCATAAACATGCTATGCTTGTTATTCTTAATATGTGACCATATATTAGTCAGTACAGGTTATGAACTGTGCATTCTATTTGTGTACAGTCTACTACAAAAATAGGTCTTCACCTTAAGAACTCATTAATTTGTCAATATGGTGTATAGCTTCCCACTACACCTACATGCAATATTAACATTGAAGTCAACAAAATGGTAATAACTCTTTTATTATGAAATTCTACCATTTTGCAATAAGTACACTCGTGCACATATAAGACATTGAATTCCTATTAATTGTTGTTTCTAGTATGGGAAAATACTTATTTGGATTTTAAACATACAAGTACCTATTACAAGTAGGACTTAATGTAAGGCGTGAAATATGAATGCCTGATTCAGGCATCTAATGCAAATGTTTAGTATACCTACTACAAAGTCATCACCATTATCAGCTTTGTTATACAGAGATTGATGCAATGAATACTTTGGTTAGACATTGTCATGCAACGGTACAACAGTGACATGCCTTCTTGGCTCATCAAGTCATCCGCTATCTGGTTTTAACCTTATATTTCAGATGCATGTTTTCAAACAGCTACTTAAATAAACTTAGATTATCTTGAACTTTCAAGTCTTTCACAGAAGTGTCTGAGGTATTATACTGCTACATCACTTACAATGAAATGGATAAAATGATATCAATAATATTTACTTATCTAAGATTTGGGTAAGTGCAGTTGGCATATTGACTTATGGGGTTTTTGTTTCACATTGGAAGTTGAAAAATGATCTGTTGGAAGAATGCATAACCTACAAGGTAAATTGCTTATTTAAAATGTTTAATGATTCTAACCTATTCACTGTTATTCATCATCATCATAATGATTAAAGTTGCCAGTTACATGAGAAGTTCAGTTGAGGCCACTTCATTATTTAACAATTTAATATTCATTTCACCCTCAAGGTATAACTGATATGTATTACAATTATGCAAGACGCATCATGAACAATACATTTATGTATATGACAATTGCACACAATAAATGTGTTCAGTGCTTTATAATTTGTCCAGTTACAGAGATGCTGTGTTGGGTATGATACATTTGTGCAGTACATATAGTTTCTTTAAATACATGGGAACCTCAATAATACGAACCCTCAATGTGGCAAACCTTGATAAATGGTAATACTATTTAAATTTATATCTATTGAATCAACAAAACATATTTAAGGAATTTTTGCAATGTGCTTACCTTTTATGGAGCTGCTTGGAAGTGAACAGCCAAGTTCCATATGATTATTATCATGGGACTTATGGACTGGTGTTATTGTTATATACCATTTTATGAACTTGTGTCTCTTACAGAATATAGTTACTGAAATGTTGTGGTTTACATAGCAAATCCTGTTTCTTATAAAGTACACTACGATGATATGATGACATGCAGAGAATTCTTTTCACAGGTTTAATTATTGAATCCAGCATGTACCTATATGAATGCTCTTAGTGTACAATGTTCACTATGAAATGATGATGTTCAAGAATTCTCAGATTAAGAACTGAGTTAATTGGAAGAGGTGATTCTTGCCTTGTGGTTTAATGATAATGACTCAATCTTTTGCAGGTTTGATGAATTTTGTCTAATGAAAAAATGCTTTGGTTATACAGCGTTATATGACCATTCATGATAGTATATTCATGCTGGGCAGCAGCGTCATCATAGTGGACTGGGATAGGCTGATGATATGACATATTACAGTGTTCACTATAAAAGGAATATGTTCACAAATACTCAGATTGGTACCTGAGTTAATGAAACACGTCCATCCTAATTTATAGTTTGGTGCTGATGTTGCCCACTATTATAAATTTAAAAGTGTGTCTTTTATTGACACCTGCTATTTCTCCATAAATCGGAAGGGAGACATCCAAACTTATGAGTTACTTTAACATTGTCGTTATGGCAGTTGATTATTTGCTCCTAACTTAAGTGCTAGGTGGTGTATGAGTTCGGAGTTATGTTATCCGTTGATATTATTACGAAAGAGTCTTGATATCATTCAAATAAGATCTCAATTCTAGTTATTCACTTGCTCCTTGGTTGAGACCTAGGCTGCCTGTGAAATCAAATGACATTGTAATTGCCCGTAAGGTTACTCCTCGATTAAGAACTTGGTGGTGTTACGGTGTATGAGATCTCGTTTATATTTTGTTGCCAACTATTGTTACTTAACTATTAATTGTGATCTGATTCTTTAGTCATATAAAACATCTGGGCTGGCGCCTCTATGGCGGTCCTAGATAATACATTTGGGCTGGCGCCTCCATGGCGGTCCTAGATAATACGTTTGGGCTGGCGCCTCCATGGCGGTCCTAGATAATACGCTTGGGCTGGCGCCTCCTTGGCGGTCCTAGATAATACATTTGGACTGGCGCCTCCATGGCGGTCCTAGATAATACGTTTGGGCTGGCGCCTCCATGGCGGTCCTAGATAATACGTTTGGGCTGGCGCCTCCTTGGCGGTCCTAGATAATACATTTGGACTGACGCCTTAGTGGCGGTCCTGGATAATACATGTGGACTGGCGCCTCAGTGGCGGTCCTGGATAATACATGTGGACTGGCGCCCCAGTGGCGGTCCTGGATAATACATGTGGACTGGCGCCCCAGTGGCGGTCCTGGATAATACATGTGGACTGGCGCCCCAGTGGCGGTCCTGGATAATACATGTGGACTGGCGCCCCAGTGGCGGTCCTGGATAATACATGTGGACTGGCGCCCCAGTGGCGGTCCTGGATAATACATGTGGACTGGCGCCCCAGTGGCGGTCCTGGATAATACATGTGGACTGGCGCCCCAGTGGCGGTCCTGGATAATACATGTGGACTGGCGCCCCAGTGGCGGTCCTGGATAATACATGTGGACTGGCGCCCCAGTGGCGGTCCTGGATAATACATGTGGACTGGCGCCCCAGTGGCGGTCCTGGATAATACATGTGGACTGGCGCCCCAGTGGCGGTCCTGGATAATACATGTGGGCTGGCGCCCCAGTGGCGGTTCTGGATAATACATGTGGACTGGCGCCCCAGTGGCGGTCCTGGATAATACATGTGGGCTGGCGCCCCAGTGGCGGTCCTGGATAATACATGTGGGCTGGCGCCCCAGTGGCGGTCCCGGATAATACATGTGGGCTGGCGCCCCAGTGGCGGTCCTGGATAATACATGTGGGCTGGCGCCCCAGTGGCGGTCCTGGATAATACATGTGGGCTGGCGCCTCAGTGGCGGTCCTGGATAAAACATTTGGGCTGGCGCTGAGAGGCGGTCTATATCAAATACTGGTTCCATTGCGATCTGGCAGTTAATTCATATGTTTTATGACCTTATATCGTGTTGTTTTAACCTCATTCCTTAGCAGGGCAAGCCTGGAAACGGGCGTCTGTTTGTCTAGCTGAGTATATGTAAGGTGCACGCAGCGGGTCTTACGCATTGCTGCCGGAACGCGTCAGTTGACGAATTCACCGCACTGGCAGACTTCGCCGTAACCCAGGCGCGGGAGCGGCTATGTACGCGCTTCTGCGCGAGTCATCGGTGACTAGTACGGACACAAGCAGTCATCCCAAGGCGCTCTACGTCGCCGGATACAACTGTGAGCTTGTTCCATTACTTTATTGGCATTATAACATTCATCATTCGAGGAATGTGTACATCAGTAATTGTGTGATTATTCAAAAATCAATGATATCATGTTACTCGTAAGTCTGTCTGTACTGTGTATAATCAAACAAATTCGCAATTAGCCAGCGAACACTTGACTGATTTCATGATGTTACATTTATTTTATTAATGTCATTAATCCTTTAAAAAATGCTACTAGATGGCGCTGTCCTAAGTGCATAATAGTCTCATACATAATGGCGATATATTTACAAGTTCAATGTCAAAAAAAGAAAAAGAGTTTTCATTAATTGCACATCATGCAAGTAAATGATATCACTTTAATCTTGGAATCGCTCAATGAAAGTATTAAAATTTGTATACTGACTATACTAAAGATTTAAAAAAAAAGGGGGTTGACCTGGTTCTTGCCACTCCACATTAGCACAATTATAATAAGCCCAGTTGATAAAAGGTACATCGTCATTTGAACATATCTTGTCTGTCTGCCCATGTTACGCTTGACACTGACGAAATCGACGAATCGGTTCGTGGACGACGGAACGTCGCACATGTTATAGATTCATGGCATTCAAGACCTGTGTATGCGTTACGCTTAAAATGCATTTGTTCAATTCGCAGTGTATTGAACCTATGAGACTTCAGTCACACAATTTGGGTGCTGGGGCTGTGAAAGTTAGCGGCCTACGGTGAGCTTCTGTGAAGACCTGAAGAATTGACCTTCGGGCCGAAGGTTTGGTCAGTGAATGGCCGAACTGTAAGGAAATTAGCCCGGTACAACACTAGCGGTAGCACCGGCATGTCACTTCACTACGGCGTCGGGCGAGCTGTCAAGGGGCGTTACACGGATATGGCGCGTCGCGGTTACTCTATCTTAAAATTACTGTGTGATTGCCTTGTTAACCATTGAATAAATTATGTATTAGTGATGAAGCGGTGTTTTTACCCTAACAGTAGGCACCGTAAACCTTCCATCGACTATTAATTTTATTGTATGTTTTAAGTAATAGAAAAAAAATTACCAAGTACAAGCGCTAAACTATCGTATCGTCTAGAAAAAAAATATAGGTGGCAGAAGGGTCATTGTCAGTCGGAAAAACAAAAGTTGTCCACACGGTGGTCAAAAGTTAACAGCTTTCATAAGTCTGTGCTACGATTTTATTACTTAGGGTTGTAGAACGGGGAACTTAGTTGTACCAGTAATTGTTTATTGCAAAATTAGTACACGAACTCCTTAACTTTATGTATGTCCACTGGAAAGACGATAACCTAAATTTGATTATGACCCAGAATATTGTATAATTGTATATGGGACGTAATTAGGTACAATAAATTGTAACAATGTTTCTTGTACTCTAGCATATAAATACTTCTCTTTCTGTAATTGAAGAAAAACTGAGAATCTAAGAACTGTTTGTTTTCGTTGTAACAAACCTAACTTCCTGTATTTTACTTTAATGCTAATATTACTTTTTTTTTCGCTTTGTTGCGATGTGTATGATGTGTATTGCAAATATTAACAGTCTGAAATGATACCGAAATCTCAAAATGCATTTGTAACAATCAACATCTTTAGTTGCAGGAACAGTTCAATTAGATAATCGATAATTACACAAATGTTATGTAATTGGGATGCCCTTGAATAAAAGAAAATCCGATTTTTATTGCGTTGCAATGTGTTTTCCTGCCGTCTATTCAATTTATTTTAACTTGTGAAGATGTGTAATTATAATTACGTTTTAGTAGGCTTTAGCTATTAAGATATTGTATTTTTTTTAGTATTTTTATTACGAGTTACTTTAGAGTTGAAGTGTTTGAGCAATGCAAAAAATAGAAAAGTCAAATTTCGCATATACTCAAAAAGTCCAGATACCCTGAACCTCCATAGAGACAATGTATTTTTTTTTAACTTTGTATTGTATTTTTTTTTAATGTAAAAAAAAAACAAATTGTTTAAGAGTACCTACCTATGAAATAAAACTATGAAAACGGATAAACTCGCGTATATTAACTAATTTTAACTTCATTCCGACGTTTCGAACACTTTACAGGGTTCGTGGTCTGCGGATGACTGACAATGGAGGAAATTTGATAGATCTACCTCCATCAAAATAAGAAAGATAAGTACAAAACTACCCACCAAAGAAAAATTACTAAACCACAGACAATAAATTTTAAGGGTGGATGTACATACAAAATTTGCAAATTAAGCTAGTTATTCATTACAAATATTTTCAGAATGAACACAAGAGACAAAATAAATAATCTACGCCGGTTCTATCCCTACGCCACTGCCTGAGAAGTATTTCCTTCCTTTGTATGATTGTATTGTTAGGAAGGTATCCCAAAATTGGGACCGGCAAGAAACTCAGCGGGACAACTCTTTTCAAAAAACATTTGTAGTACATCTTAAGATCATCATGCATTAAACCAAAACATACAATTTTGATTAATAAGGAAATTTAAAATAATTTTGAAAAAATGTTGCCAGTACTAAAAAGGGGGGGGGGAATGGTCACCACCGCCAAATACATCAGCCTCACGGTTTATGTCTAGACTGTTCCTTTATCAGATGAACAACTGGATCCCAAGCTGGTGGTAGAGACAAGCTTCTTTCCATTCTATCCGTTTTCATAGTTTTATTTCATGAGTAATCCTCGCGGTAACCGAAGAAAATATTAGTACCTACCTAATTATATTTTGAGTCCATAACGTCGGTTGAGATTTTTTAAATGTCACAGACAGTATCCTGCGGAATCGAGAAACGCGTCAGATATATCGTAGCAGTCACGGTGCTCAAAACTATCTGAACGCGCACTCTAACGCCATGATAATAGATGCTTGCTCAAATATTTCTGACTACCCTCGCCACTTTGATATAATTATGCCGCGGCCACGACATTGGTCTAAGGCGACCGGCTTAGCGGAAAACCATACGTGCGAAAGGGAGTACCCATGTCGGCATCCCGCTCCAACTCACGGATTCGCTCGCCGCTGGTCGCTTTAGACCAATTTCGTGGCCGGGCCTTTAGGATGCTTAGCCAAGTTGCCAATCGCTAACGCTTAGTAGCGTATCGTAGTTTTCCCTCTCTGTCATTCATATTAGTGCGACAAAGACGAGTTACCTGCCTTTCGTTTGCGATTGACTATTAAGCGTAAGCGATTGGCAACTTGTCTAAGCACCTTGACGGTGCAACGATATTTTTAACCAACTTCCAAAAAGGAGGAGGTTCCCAATTCGACTCTTTTTTGTATGTATGTTACTCGATATCTTCGAGAATCGTGACCCGATTTTCAAAAATTGTTTGTTGGTACCAAGTCGGGGTCTGATGATGGGATCATGGAGAAATCGGTCGAAGTCGATTTAAAAAAAATAATTTGATGATCACCAATGCTGACAATCTTTAGTATTTGATATTTGGGTCAAAGTCAAAATCATGTTATGAGTCTTTCCGGTGGACATTTTAAAAGTTAAGGGCTATGAGAGTAAAATTTTCTTATTAAACCCTTATCGTCATTTAAAGACACTCCTTTTCTATTGAATTGTATGATAAAAATCACGACTACACTCCTAGCAGTTGCTCACTATTGCCCACAGGAAAGAGGGGCTCTACAGTTCAGCCGAACACGCACTTTCTTTCCTGTGGTCGATAGTTAACAGCCTGTGGACAGGTAGTAATGATTTTTATGATACAACGATACAACTTTTATAAGAAAATCAAGCTTTATAGGCCTTAACTTTTAGGTTGTCCACCGGAAAGACTCCGAACATGGGTTTGCGTTTGACCCATTTTCTTCGAATACCGCGAGGATTACACATGCGGATTACATCTGCGGGCGACAGACCACGAACCCTATACCTAAAGTGTTCGAAATGTCGGGATGAAGTTAAAGTTAATTAATATACGCGAGTTTATCCGTTTTCGTAGTTTTATTTCATCTTTAGTATTTGGTTAGCATAAGACTAGGATGTATACATAAGCAGATAGCAAATTATGGGTTAAAACAAAACAAGTTAGGTAAGTAACTGTCAAGTGAACTCAAGTTCAAGTTTAAGACAATGATACCCGTTTTAAGGAAATTTGTTATTTGACGTCATTATTCCATTGAATTACTAATTATTCACGTGAAAAAAATTGTCAATGTAGGCTTTCATAATATGTGTATCCCATCCCATGAGACTTATAGAAATATATATTTTTTAATGTTTTTAGCAACTAATGTAATCTTGCTTATTAATTTCAAGACGAATAGTCTTAAAAAAGTAGCTGAGTTAAAAAAATAGCGTATCTGATTGTCTATTTTTTGTCACTTTTAATGTCTAAACCCGAAAGCCGCTGATATAAAATGTGAGTTTTTTAGTAAAAGGTCCAACGTTGTTAGTACGAGTGAGTATAGTGTTTTATTAATAGTTCTTAGAACTACAAAACATGAGCTATGAATTGGTGAAAGAATTAAGTGATAATAAAATTTTATTGGAATGTCACATGAAAGTCACGGAGTCATTAATCTCAAAATTTGTATTATTTTAATTGTCCAAGAAAAATAATTTTAAAGCTGGTTTCCTATCGTAAAAAAACTTGTGCTGAATAGCATTGGCGCATCTTTGAGTGTTTGCTGTTAAAGTATAATAGGGAACGCCATTTAATGTTTACCGGTCAAGATAAAGCAAAGCTTAATTATGTGATATTTATTTCATTTTTTCTAATCTTATAACAATCACTTAATAAAATGAAACATCCTATTATTTTAGTTTTAAAAAAATACGATTTTTCGTTGATTAAGGAAATCTTGTCTACGAGTAGGTACAATATTTAAATTAAATGAAAGGTATTATCCAATAAGTCGGAAATCATTCATATAAATTCATAGCAATAACTGTTATATTCACTAATACATAGATATATATAGGTACATCTAGGCCACATCAACAAGGTTACGAGATTTTATGATTTAGATAAGTACCTAAAGTATACCTGACTAATTAATTATTTAATTGAAAAACTTTTATATTTAATGTTTTACATAAATTTAAATAAAACATTACAAAATCTACAGACAGGTATTGTTGTGGTTAACCAATATTAATTTATTTAAAAACTTAATATATAATAACTACCAAATACCAAAAAATACACTCACCCAATATGAGTCAAAATTTAAACTTCCTTCTCAAACTAATTTATGTCTCACAAACTAGCAGAGTCAATATACGCATTGCACTTTCGAAACCAAACTATCGATTCTCCATTTCATGTACACACTAAATCACAGATATTCCTCTCACCCAAGAGGCTCTAGCACACTGGCATAGAAAAAAAAACTTGGCATATAAAGATGCAACCCCTAGTATAGCTCTACGCTCGAGTCGCCACAGAGTACTGAACCAAACCAGAGGCGTCAATCGTAATTAGGCGTAGGGGGGCGGTGGACTACGCTTCCGACCTTGCTCTGTTCGTGTTATCGGAATTTCATTGCTATTTTTGCATAATTCGACGATAATTCTAGTGTTGAAATAATTAAGTTTATACTGAAAATTTTTGTAGGTTGCTATTTATATTCGATGCTTTTTTTGTTGTGATAAATTAATATTGAGCTAATTTAATGCAAAAGATGCACTTCTTAAATTATTCTACCTACCTATTAGGCGTATTTAAGTACACTGCGACTGGTTATATTTGTATATAAGGTCACTACTTTACTTGTACAGTGGCGTTCAGAATTGCATGGACTATTTATGAATGAATTCATTAATCAAATGTCCATGCAATTTTGAACCCCACTGTACATTGAAAAGATAAATAATCAGAATAACCATTTACAGCAAAAAAGAGATGTACCATTCCTGGGTGAATATCTGAGCGTTTCAACCGCCTAATTTTGGCGGCATCATTTTTGTAGAAGTTTCTATTCGTTACAATGTGCTACTTTGTCATTTGAAGGAGGAATGGTACCGTACAAATGACGAAGTATAACATTGAGGCGTTTAGAAACTTCGGAAAAAATGATGCCACCAAAATTAGGCGGTTGAAACGCTCAGATATTCACCCTCGGACTGGTAAATTCGCAACGTTATGGGGAAATTTACCATTTCGGTATGTTCATACTGTGTTGGGAAAGCTACCGGAAATGGCACATCATCAAGAGTAGACTTTGTTAGGTAAATAGTTTTCAGTTACAGTGATTTGTTTTTTATTTTATTTTTCCTCAATACGCAAGTTTGTTTTGTTGGCCTTATAGAACTGTCTGGGTGCTTATACGCAATAAAGAATGTACGTTTATTTCATAAATAAGTTGTTATTTGTAATGTTTAGGCATTTTAAAAATGTACCTAAATACAGTGAGCGTAATGGGCACCTTTGCCCCGAGAGTGCCGTTGGACTTTTCCGATAGGATTATTTTTAATCGATATGGATAAATACATTATTACATGCTTTATTTTAAGGTAGGAGTACATATTTACAATAATTTAGTAAGCCCAATATGGATTCATATGGAAAGTACAGTGTTTATTTACAAAACGAAAATTCATGTTGGTCGTTAATGAGATACGTATTGCCAAACGCAAAGAGAAGCTTTTTTTATTAATGTTTGATAAAATAATGCCGTTTGCTCATGCTTATTGTCATTTTATACAATATTTATTATTTTGCTCTTATGTAGCATTCATAAACTTGTGAAATAGGTATGTAGATACAAATTATATTCCAAATTTAATGAATTTAGTGATCATAGAATTAATTATGACCCCACAGTATGTTTTTATTATTTTCGAAGCAGGAATATAACTGCAGACAATATTATGGCAATTGTATAATCCGCTATTGATATTACCTGTCAGCGAGCGTTACACTAGGTAAATTATGGTCCGAATTATTTTGAAGGATGTTTTATTTACAGTGATTCCAAGTTAAACTTATCTAAATGTACCTACAAATTATTTCCTATAATAGCCCCCGTTATGAGATTTGCCCGTATTCGATTTTCATCCTGTAGTTCAATGTTTCGATTCACAGATTGAACCTCTAATCAACAAGGAAAAGTGAATGTTATGAAACTAGTTTCTTTTATTTTTCCAATTGTGTTGATTAATTACTTAGTTGGTTAACAGAATTACTTCATTTGTTACCATTTCAGTAACTGTATCGAAATCTACTTGAGGTGTTAAAGTGCAATGTCACACTCTGTCAGCTTCGGTGACCTTGTCACTTCTGTACATTCTTTCTAATACCCATTATTCTTTGGCAACTGAGCGATTAAAAAAAAGGAATTGAAGTAAAAAGAAATTACATCTATCGATAAAGACTGTTTGCAGGTTCAGCTTCATGCGTGAATAGGTACATTGAAAAAAGATCATATGTTTTTAGGTCAAAATTCTTTTCGTTGTCTTATTTTGTGCCCCTAAAAAACGTGACACAGTGGTGATTTTTGTATGAGATGATGTTTTGTTTTCTATTTCTCATGTATGGATTAAAATCTGATGCGAAAAAGAAATACAAGTGCACCGGATTTTTTTATATACTGAGTCGAAATATATTTTTTTATATTTCGACTGAGTGGTGTGAAACCAGACAACGAAAAAAAATTTGACCCTTTTTACTCACAATTTCCTTGTCACATACATCATTTGAAGAATATAGGTAATTATACTTTCCTAATCCCAAATATAGGAGTATAATTATCTACACAGTGTCTGTAAGTCGTGCTCCTCAAAGTCTTCAACACACCACAACCCCCTGATGGTTAGAGGGTATAATGTGTGTACATATACTTACATTACAGTTTCAATACTTCAACGCCCTATGCTGAGTATAGAACACGTACTCCTCCTCTCTAACTCATAACACCACAATCCCCCGATGACTAGGAGGCATTTTTTTAACGGCACAACAAAGTAGTCCCACTCCACTTGATTGTATATGAAAAATGGAGTCCAAATCACGGCGGCAACGAACTGGAGACCAGCAGTAACCTATCAGGTGCCACCACCTTGCTGGCCCGCTAGATGCTTCTTCACGCTTCGTTTAAAGGGACCCAACATATACGTATGAGGAAACACATGTGCGGGTAAAGAATTACACTTTTTAAAAGTCTAATATGAATGAATTGCCAGATCTTTTAGTACGTATGGAAATAATCTGTGTATACTTACAGTTTTAATACGGCAGCGCCCTATGCTGAGTGTAGAACACGTATTCCTCCTCTTCCGTAAGCGCGCACTCTTCAAAACACCACAACCCCCCGATGGCTAGAAGAAGCGTGTACACCGCATAGTACACCAAGTATATAAGTATACTTAACGACATCGCGTAACACCTAAAACCATAAGAAAACAAAGTTTAAATCATATTTTATTAATATTTATTTAAATTTTCAGAATTATGACTGATATTAAAAAAAAACGGGTGTTAATCGCGTAAACTTACGTTGAGTCTGCCTATGACCACGGGTGTAACGTCATGCCCGAAACGTCAGGATTTAGGATATAATTAAACGTAAGTTATGCGATTAAGACCCGTTTGTCTTTAAAATATTAGTGATAATCGTGAAAATTTAAATCAATATAAAGTTTAAATCAAAAGATTAAATATGGTTATACATTTTAATTACTACTGGAATACGGAACATACCTATTCGAATTTAACTTTTCGTATGACACTCGCGATGATTGAATCTGTAAAGAAAATCATGGAAAAATTTATTTCTCATATTCCGTTTCGTTTTACTAACTTTATCTTACTTGTAGGAACAAAAACGGGCAACACTGAACATTTACCGACATTTAGCGTTGCGCGGTGGAAATTTGAACTTAATAGTATCGTAGCTCGTAGCAGGAGTCATTATTTCTTTAAACGGGTTTTTGGAGATGGTTTTCTGTACTTGCACTAGTATTCTGCGGTTTTAGTTCAAATGTTTTATCCTTATCGGTCACTTTGACAATGATGTCTGTCAGATAGAAACAAAATACTGATGTTGGATGTTTAACAATAAGGGGGTAAGAGTAAGTAAAAAAACTGTTATGAATATTTCAACGTTTTTCCTGCACTGGAATAAGTGTTAAGGTGCATGTTTGATTGCCCATGGCATATTTTTGGGCCTTTTGTATAGACGCTAATTATTATTATTACTCTATACAGGACTCCGTACACACTAAAGGAGGCATTCAGCAACCTGAAAACACTGAGTTTCGTAGAGGAGCTTGGATGGTTGGAATAAGGCTCACTATCACGCAAAAAAGGCACAATGGATGTCGAGTTGCGGAAAAAAGCCCAGTTTAACTAACTAACTATAGTATGCTTTATTATAGAATTACCTCCTTATTGATAAACGTCTCCTAATTATTTGTGTTTCCCTTTCAAGATTATCAATATGTTTGTAAGATAGAAAGGGACAAACAATACTTAGCGGCTTTTAAAGTTAGGATACGTTTATGAACGAAAAGGTTAGTGCATAAAGTTTATTTTGTATAGATAATGTTCGAATGGAAATATATCGGTTCTACAACTTTACTATCGAATAGATTTGCGTGCTTACTAATCTTATTCGTCACCTAATTATTATGGCGGTAGTTTCCCGTGTTGCAAAAACATTCCGTTTGATGCTTAGCGAAATTACAAATTACGCGCTATGATCAATCATTATTACACTACGAGTAGGTACATACGTACTTACATGTCGTACAAAGGTATCGTTATTTACATTTGTACATTAATCAAAAGTATTAAAAAAAGGAATCGACATAACAAAAACGAAGCGTGGTATGTGGTAAGTCTCCCCCCTCCCTAATTTTACGGTAGTAGTTCATACAAATCATACACAAATATAAGTACGCAAAACGTTTATTGTGTATTGTATATATAGAAACTAATGTCATTGTAATAATACCTACTATCAAGAAAAAGTATAATACGTATTAAAATTAAGATATTGAACTCAAAAAAAGTGTTTAGATACTTGTTCGTACTTTTACTTGGCTATTGTTTTTTTTTCAGCTTTTTTCATGATTTATTGTGCATGTGTTTAAAGTAAAAATCAAATGTTATCGAATCAAAACCTAACTGAACATTTTTTGAAGCTGGATAAAATGAAAAATCTTACTTAGTATCTAAAATAGCCGTAGCAAATTCAACATATAATAATAACTATACAATATAAACATAAATAGAAAACCAGATTTGGAATACTTCAAACATAGGAACTCTAAATCAATAATAATAAATAAGCACTTTTATTAAATTATACCTACCTTAATTCTGGGGAAATTGCTGGATGAATTAGGTAGAGAATCACCCTTCTTTTTCAAAATTATGTTTCACACGATAGACAATGTTACGTAAGTTACATTATACTATCATCTGGTAAAATATTGAAAATAACGATTAGTAAGCAGCACGTGACTGAAAACACACTTGTTCATTCAAAATGTATTATCATCGTGTATTTTCAGTTTCTAAATGACAAAATGATATACGTAATGTTTGTCAAATCTTATTAATATTTGACCCCTGAAATCGGAAAAAGAAAATATGACGTAAATGTCTTGTTGTCATTAGATTTATTAATATGGTAAGCATCCTGTTGTATTTGTTTTTTAACACAACTAGTTACTGTTTTTGCCTTTTTCGAAAATTTATTTTAATGTTGACTTGTATTAGTATGTTTGTATACGTTGTTTTTCGTACTTTTGGCTTTGAATTCTTGTTTTAATTGATAAGAAGACTATCTTTACAATGTCAGCAAAATTTTATTAAATGCATATTTCAACAGCCAAATAGTTTAAAAGTTAACAGAAAAAAGTAACATGTTTTGGGAATTCTTAACGAGAAGAATACGTAGAAAGATAAGTTTACAAGGATTATCTCATTTCAAATATTAACTCAAGTAACTTCCTGTGTTTTACCGATATTGACAAATTATAAGGCTACACAGTTTTAGTTTAAAATAAAATGAGCACAGCTAAAGACTCCCTTTTTCATAAACGTCTTCTAACTTGGCAAACCGCTAAGTATTGTTTATCCCTTTCGGTCATATCCATATGTCTATAAGATCGAAAGGGACATAAATACTTAACAAGCCAATAAGTATCGCTTGTCCCTTTTCGTTTTATAGAAAAATAGATAAGATGAAAAGCGATAAACGATACCTATCGGCTTAAGTTAAGAGCCGTTTAAGAATAAGGAGGCAATTAATTGCCTTTCATAATTAGATGTTACGTTACGGAATGAAATATTATTATCTTTGTACAAGTTTAAAAATATATATCGAAAGAATCCTCTTATTTTGTTACGACGTTCTTATTACACAGAATTAAAGTGCACTGGGACCAGGGACCGAAACCGGTATTTTACAAAAACCTCGAAATAGCTCAATATTTTAAAATAGTTTATAC
>JALPQI010025947.1:0-10983 GCA_025490895.1 Thaumatotibia leucotreta | reverse complement strand
ACTTCGGTGTTTCCATACACAGCTGACACAGTTGGATACAGTCTCTTGTTGGGAAGACCTGAATAACACAGAAAAGACCATGTATTAGGGTTTTTGTATTCTGTGGTGTGGGTCTATCTTAATCTCTTAAATTTTATGTATCTGTCTCTGTCACTCTAATGAAGGTGTGATTGAGTAAGAGAGATAGATTCTTGAAAACAAACTTATTGATTATAGGCCTGGGTCTAGTTAGTAATGAATAGTTCTAGTATCGAGAAAACAAAAGCCATTGCCACTAGCTTCACTTTTGTAAAAAATTAGAGTCCATCAAGTGAAACCTTATGTATATCATATTTACTCATATATTGTAATAATAATATCAATAATTTTTACCTTTAAATGCAACACCTAGAAATTCATAATTTCTTTCAAATGATAATGTGTTATCCTCACAGTCTAATATCACTCTTATACGCTCACCAACCTGTAAATAGAAAAAGATAACTCATTAGGTCTTCAAAAAATAACATTCCTGTTCATTTATAATTTAACATTAAAGAACATTTCTGGTAAAATTTACTAAATAAAAAACAATTTTGTTACACACAGGTTGTTTATGCTATAATCTACAATATTTAAGAACGTGATGGTAGAGCTAATACATAACAAAGCCCAAAACACCCTCTTAAAATTCTGTACCACTACATCACTTAAACACTTTGGGCTCTGTAAATTTAGAACAGCAATTTTCTCAAGTTTCTTTATGCCATAAGAATAGATAAAATGCTAATACTTCATAGATTTATGTAGCCCGTTGGACTTCATTTTAAGCAAAAGATTGGTTTACAGGTTTACAATTGAATGATCTTTCTATCAAATAGATATTTTGGTAATTTCACTATAAATTTTCTGCATCCGGGACATTTTTGCAGAACAGTTTAGTAAAAGTAAATCTTACTTGATATTTTGGACAGTTATTGAGAAGTGGATAATGCCCTTGAGTATCTCCATTGTGCAGCAAATGGTTGTCCACCAGGTTCCATCCCCAGCTCTGTTCATCAGCTCCTAACAACCCCACATAGCCTTGACATTGTAAAGGGTCTTCTTTAGTTGAAATGCCCACCACTGCTACAGTTCCCAATGGTCCTTCCCATATCACTTCCCAGGCATGTCGGCAAAAATTGAAACCCATTTTACCTCTACAAGCATCTGTGCTTTGTGCAACTGGATTCCTGTGAAAAGAAAATTTTTATTGTCAGGTTTTTGACCGTTTTTGTCATACATATTTAGATACAGAACTGGGTCTGTGTATATGCGGGTTAGTATTGTACCATTACGATTTTCTCAATATGTTATCAACTGAAATAATATTATACAACACTGATCAGGCATTCATACTATCAATTTGAGGTTAAGGATCATAATACAATTGCATATGCAAGTGTGACTATAAAGTAGAGATACACATTTTCATTCTGTAGTATGATGATTAATTAAAGTTTACCTGTGTAAAGTAAATCCATTTGGCTTAACATAGATATTTCTCGAGCAATCATGTGGATTCCAAGCGTGAAAAAAGGCCTTTAGTTTTGCTTTGTACGTTGTTAATGTGGAAAGCAAATCTGACTTCATCACTTCTTCTGCCAATCTTTTAACACAATGTATTCTCCAGACGTCATTGTTTTCATCACTGAGAATTCGGTACCAACTCTTACAAACCAAGGAACAATTACGAAGATCTTTCACACTTAGGTATGAAAATATGTTTTCCAAAACAAGGTCCGGTACTAATTCAGCAATAGAGTAACCATCACAGACGTGCAGATCATTCATTAAGTAGTTAACTCTCTCCATTTCTGTTGCTTTAGAGGACTTCTTTGCAGAAAGCAGATATGTTATCATCTTATCATTTTCACTTTTTGTTTTATAAAACAAATTTGTGACAAAACAAAACCTCCAAGTAATAAATTTATCATTTATATCACTACGTCGATGTTGTCAAACTGTCAAAATTATATTGTCACAGATTGTTAATATGTGACTAGGACGAGGGGCTGCACATAGTGTGCCACTAAGAGGGATAGACATAGTCACTTACTACTAAGAAGAAAGTGCCACACAGGCACTTAGTGACGTATTCAACGCATTTGTCTGGCACTTACATTTAGCATCTAATGCACACACACACAAAAAATAGTGGCACAGTGATAAGGACGGACGATTATCGTTCCTTTTCACTTCCACTAGTAAAAAGTTTCATAAGACCATCCCTTTCGTTCTTGCTATTATTATAACGTTGTCAAATCCATATTAATCCTACATTCATGGACTAGGAGAAGAGTAGGGGGGTCTACAGACTGTATGATCCTCAGATTAAGGAGAGATGTCTCACTCCATTTCAATGGCAACACTGTGTTTTGTCAGTGTCAGCCGTCATGTGTCTGACAAACGAAGCGAAGCGACTCAAGGACTCAAGGGGCTGTGCATATCTGCAATTTGCGTTACTATTGAACTGTTATATTTATATCTTGGAATTCTTCATTTTTTATGCAAAATTTGCATGAAATCATGCCCGGAATCGAAGCTATTTCAAGTGATGAAGACTATATTATTACAAAAGCAAAAGAAGCTCAAAAGTATAACATACACTCTGCGAAAGCATGGATGCTTACAGCGAAAACACTATTTCCCACCAATTTCAAAATACAGTTTGAAGCTTATTTAATGGAGAAACAATCTGGTAATTTACAGGAGGCAGCAGAATGTTTCACTTCACTTATGCTGTCGCGGCAGAATCTACCTGACCTTTTACCTGAGATATCGGCTATCGCTAACGCTCTTAAAACGGCAGAATCTAGTTTTTTGAGTCAAATGTTCGATAAAATATGCCCTGATATCCAATTAACAATATTGAAGACTAGTGTAGAGAATAGTGATGACACCATGGAGCACTGTAGGCTATTGGTTCTGTTGCTGAAAAAGTTTCCCCAGCTTGGAGTTGACAGCCTTGTAAAAACCTTAATAAATGCAGATAAATTCTTCTGTGATAATAGGTATGCGAGATTGCTTGTTGTGGAAACTCTGCCTCTTCTGAGCTCATTAGAGTCCCCAAGGTTATTACAGCGGCTGCTGGTTAAAGCTATTGATTTTTATAACTCTTATGTCTATGATGAAACAGAACATGACATATCAGACCCCTGGCAGAGGCTTTACGGAGTACTGGATTTGTTGGGAAGACAACTAGGATGGGATCCTTTTTTGATAAATTACAATAACAGCTTAAATAAAGAAACATACTTTCAAAAGCTTATGACATTAAGAAATTGTGAAGATTGTCGGCAATTGCTGTATTGTGGTACAACTTTTTTCTTGAGATCACTTTATGAACAAAAATCACAAAAGGGCAGTCACATTTTGATAGAAGCCCTTACTGATCCAGATATAGTACCATTGAAGCGACGGAAAGCAGATATAGAAGTTACTGGTGTTGCATCAAATCAGTTCCAAGCCGCAGCCAATTGTTGGGAATTGTTGCACAGTAATGAAGTCATATCTCGGGAATTCATGAAGTTAGCTAATCAATTACAGGTTAAACCCTGGTCTGAAGGATTTTCTGAGGAGTTGGCACTTTTTCAAGGGAGATATGATGAAACTATTCAGACAGTGCAAGGGAATAATCTTGCCGCTAACATAATGAGGGTGTCTTTCAACTTTTTCCACAAAAAGTATGCAGCATGTGTGGAGAGCATACTGGCAGCTTTGCCCCAGCTGCCATCTAATGAAGGGACTTTAGAGACAGAGCTGATTGTTGGTGGCACCCACAGACATCTACACTTTTTGCCACTTACTAAAGTAGCAATAATGCATTATTTCTGTACATTGCTTATAAGAATTCTACTAAGCACAGGAAATAGTTCAGACTTAACTTATGGCCACATATTAGTATTGATGCAGTTTGGATGGCCCCAAGAAGAATCAGTATTTATGAATATTTTAGACATTATAAAACGGAAGGGTGTCTTTCACTATCATTTATTCTCAGCATATATTATACACATAGACATACTGGAGGAGCTGAGTTTTGTATTTAATGATCAGAATAACAGTGTTGCCTTGGATATTTTACCAAATTCCCAACAGCATCTAGGCCAGAGAAGGATTGGAACTAGGGGTGCAGATAAAGGGGTCAAGGAAGATTTCAAACAGGCCATGAAAGCTCAAGTTGCTAGAAGTAATGAATCTATATTAAACTTAATGATACAGTTTATAACATCAGAGCGGTCCTATCTGCTTCAAATATTATGATTTTACTATACATAGGAACGAAATTTACAAAAGACAAAATATTGTAATGCCATTATTAAAAATCATACAAAAAAGATTTGGTCCTTTTTATCTTAGAGTAATAACAAATCTAAGAGTGCTCATATGACCTAACATTTATTATTTATGTTAAGAGACTTGAGGGTGAGCTTTGTGAACTGATATATTTTTATCTTCAAGAGGTTTATTATTACTCTGTCCATAATTTTATTGTGTACCCAAAGCTCGCAAATAACCTTGTTAAATTCAAACTTGTTACAGGAGTATTTTTTGTAACAGAGGATCACAACAGAAATGCATAAAACAAATGTTTTTCAAGTACTTCCTTCATATGTACCTACAGCTAGCAAAAGATTACGCCTTGTAAAATGCAAGCTTGTTATAGGAGAATTCTTTGTAGCAAAAGATCGTAACAAAAATTTGTCTTCCTTTTTCTCCACTGTATTACTTGTAGCAGCGTCTTCTACCGGCACTTCGTCCGTAATTGCAGCAACATCCCATAACTTGATTGTGCAGTCCAAAGATCCTGTACACAAAATACGGTAACTATAATACGTGTATACCTACAGCACTGTCTCGCTCACACACCGCCGCAAGCCGAAGCGGTACCAGCGTGACGTCCAACCGGTTACCACCAATAGTAACAACTGGGAATCTGTTACCACTGGTAATTAGAAGTAATAAAAATTCCCAGTTGTTACCACTAAACTAATTGGTACCATTTTTTTTACATGTGGGATTTTTTCCCCATTAGTTATAAATATATTTTATAATATTATTATATTATATATTATATATATATATAATAATATTATAAAATATATTTATTTCAATTTTCAGTTCTTATATGAAAATGCAAATGTGACCGAAAATAATTTTGTTTTAATGTCGACAGTCAGGTCTGATAGCATCTGTTTTTTGTTTAAGTTGATTAAAAAATAAAAATTTCCTTTAACCAAAGCTCCAACTTAATTAAATTGCTTATTACAAAAATTACGATGTTTATGTTTAGATTCAGAGCACTTTACTAACAACGCATTAAAATACTTCTATTCTGTTCTGAATTACTTCCATAAATGGTTATTGAATATTCCGAGGCCGATTCAGGCCGGACTGGCAGCGGCGCGGCCATCCCTTTCGTTGTGAAATAATTTTAAAACTTTATCTACAAACTAAAAAAGATCAGTATCGCTTGAAATGTTCGAATAGGTCGCGCGGTGCCGCTGACGGCCGCGCGGTGTCGCCGACACCCGCGCGGCGGCGGTTGCTGCGGTGATGCGAGGCGGCAAGCGGCCGTCAGCGGCATCGCGCGGCTGTTCGTGTCACCGCGCGCTGCCTGCTCACACCCGTCGGTCGCCCACGCCAGCGGCCACAGGAGCGAGCGGCCGCTGGCGACGACGCGAGTCAGTCACTGCCGGCCGCTGTCATTCCGGTCTGAATCGGCCGTTACGCTTTAGTGGTAACAGGTAGAGGTGCATTCAATTTCAAACCAAAAGAGCATTCGCTGTTCTATCCCCTGCTCTACAAAATCAACCAATCACGTTTTGTGTAACGATCGAATTTCGTAGAGTACCTAGGGGAATAGAACAGCGAATGCTCTTTTGGTCTGCACGCACCTTAGGAATAAAATCTCAATTCACTAGTGGTAACAAACATCTGGGAATATCCGTCTGCCTCGTTAGACGGACTTACCTGAGGCTAAAATGGTGCCGTCGCGACTGAAAGCGAGCGCGTGCAAGGGCGCGCTGTGCACGGGCGGCAGCGCGGCGGCCGGCGCGCCGGTGGACACGTCCCACACGATGAGTTCCCCGGCGCCGCCGCCGCCGCCCGACGCCAGCCAGCGGCCGCAGATGGAGAATTGCAGCGTGAATATAGCGCTCTAAAAATAAAAAAATTGGTTGCCTGTAAAGTCGGTATACGGGCGAAAGTTTTACGTGACAACGTTTTATGTCTGTCTCTCTCGCTCTTAGGCGGGCTAACCATGCCCGAGTGGAAGGGACGCGTGCCTCTCACTCGCTCTCATTGTGAGCGCATAACGTGAGCGGAGCGTAACGCAGTTTCTTGAAGTGTCACCCGGCAAACCAATTTATAAGACGTTGTCACGTCAAAAAGTTCGAATATATTTATACTCCGTCTATGAATCTGTCAGGAAAAAGGCGGAAAAATTTAGTTTTTATGGGAACTTCTCGCTCCTAATTTTTGTTTGTCGCCTTTTTCTACTGACAAAGATTTTTGGATAAAATATATGTCATCCGTAGGAGAAATAAATTGCGTTTTATTTTTTACATAGAGTAAAATATTATTTTTAAACTATAATTTTATGAATCACTAGGCGCTAAACACTGTCAAATTGGCGCTAAGTAGCTTATTTCGCCAGGGTCTCCTATTGCTCTATTGAATTTGGGTTAACCTTTTGACTGTCATTATCGCCTGTAATGCCTGTATACATCGAAAAGTCGTGTTATTGCCATTTACACCGACAACGGCTACAGCTGACTTTGCTAATACAGTATAAATACGCGGAATAAATTTAGAGGCGACAGTGATACATTATCTCCAACATTGGACATTTCAAAAGTTATATGATAGTATTTCTTTACCTTGTGTCCTGTCATAATTCTCACTTGAGTCCCAGTAGAGCAATCCCAAACACGAACAGTTCTGTCGCTGGAGCCTGTGGCTATGTAATTTGAGTTTGGGTGGAATTGGACACACTGAAAGTAAAAATGCATGTTAAAATTAAATGTGTTTGGTGAAAACATTTTAGTTTTGAAGTTTAAAAGGAAATATTTTAATAAAAGTTATTTTGATATGGTGTATAGATACGTATTATGCGTACGTTTGTGCATGTTATTCAAATCCATTAAGGGCTAATGATGACGATTCAAATATTAAGAACGTGTTCGATATTTAAGAGCCTAAGTGAATGAGCATTGCTTGGGCCAACTAAATGTTTGATGCACTACTGAAATAAAAGTGTTTCCTCATCTTAGGCAAAATCATACCTATACTTTTTCGATGCTAACGACTGATATATGCGAAACGATAAGTCCAAAATACCGATTACACGTATCCTCAGAGCATATGAACTTTACAGTCTACAAAGTAAAGTTCAAAATTCAATCTTGACACTTCAAGTACAGTCAGCAGTACAACATTGCTTATCGTGTCACACACGATCTTAACACTCTTATAGTCTTAGCTTAGCAATAAGGTCGTGCCAAGTTCATTTTTATAATAAAAATGAATAAGCAATATTTGCAGCTGACTGACTGTACGTAGTGTCCGATATTTGACATCGAATCCTTACATCAACATCCGTGAGATGGCCAGAAAAGATTCTGAGAGGTTGGTGATGGTCCGTGGCCCACAGCCGCGCCGTCCGGTCGTGGCCACACGACGCGAAGTAATGGCCGTGCGGCGACCACCTCACGTCCCAGACAGGCCACACGTGTCCTCTGTATGCCACAAGGCATGTCCAACATTGCAGGGACCATAATCTCACTGAAAGTAGTAAAATCACTACATAGTACAAAATAAAGTCACTTTTTCAGTCCCTATGTCCCTTTGTACGCTTAAATCTTTCAAACTACGCAACGGATTTTGATGACATTTTTTTAATAGGTATGTAGAGTAATTCAAGAGGAAGGTTTATAAATGTAGGTATAGTACCCGAGCGAAGCCGGGGCGGGTCGCTAGTAAATAATAAAGTAGTAGTACTAGTCCTACCTATTTTGTGTTGGGGACATCTTTACACGGATTAACTAAGCTAAGATTGTATGGTGCTTAAGGTAGACGACCTACTTGTATTAATTATTTATCTATTTGAACAGTTTACATATAATTATTATTATCAGTGGTTGGAATTCTGGTGGCATTGAGCTGTCATAGGGACATAAATTGGTAGTCCATAAATCTCATACTACCAATATCACAAGGCATTTGCCTTGTATAGTAGTATGAGATCAAGATCGTATGACGCTGTATAGCGTGGATTCAAGGATAGTGTGGACGTGTCTCGCCCGAGGTATGAAGCCGTATGGGCTTTTAGGAGAAAGAAAGAAAATCAATTTATTTAACTAGAGTTACCTTACGCGGCATTTACCCAGCTAGGCCGCACGTCCAGTGTCGAGCCGGCCAATAACATATTTATTATGTATGTAATAATTTGCACTCTTAGAAAATTACATAGGTACCTGTTGCATCTTCTGAGCAGGACAATAGCATAGTCTTAAATGGGTCAAATGAGACTTTGTAGACTGGTCCTGAATGTCCAAATAGCGTACGACATGCGTCTCTGTCTCTTTCCTCCATCATTCTGACAAGTACATCTCCTGTTTAAAAATATAAAAAGACGTAAATAGTTTTTCGATAGTCAAATAACAAGTATAAACATGGTATAAATGTTTTATAATTATATTCATATCTAAATTCAAAATGTAGAGTAGCCTGTGACAATGTGTATGTTGTCATTTACTATAATGTAAAAACAAAGTAGGTACCTACAGTGAAAACTTGAGTGCTAAAAAAAACAAACACAAAATAGTCATGGGCTCATGGCATACCTGCTTCTCTATCAATGTCTTGTAATTTATCTGCGGATTTCATACCGCGTAATCTTATAGGAGTTAAAGTCCAAACCTGCAATGTTAAAAAACCTTTTACTTATTTTGTATGTGGAAAATATCAAATATTATTATTCTGTGCTCATATTACTACAGCAGGGTTCTATCATAATCGAAAAGGTTAAGTCTTTGTACTTTGATGGTAGAATTGTTGAATCCAACAGCCAGCAGAGTGGAATCATCACATATGTCTGCACATGTAGCAGTGTGGCCACTGTTCAGCAAGGTGTAGAAACAAATGGACGGCAGACTTTCAGGTCCTAATTGCACACGCTTTGCCGCCTCTCTGAGAGCTTTTCCTTTTTCTATTTTATCTGCTTCTTTTCTGTAAATAAAATAAATCATTGTATCTATTTCTAATTATTTCAAGTGTATTCTAATTGCCAGTCTGTACATAATAACATTTTGCAAGCATTGATTTTGTGAAATATGACCATGTAATTAGGTGACTAATATTAGTAATCTATTCCAAAAATGTTAACTTACAACTCAGGCAGGGGGATCCTGTCATTAGGAGGGGCATTAGGGTCAGATTTTGGTTTCTTCATGAATATATTGTCTTTTTTAGCTTTCTTTTTCTTTGGCTTGTCTGGAGTTTCCTCTGTTTCTTCTTCATCTTCAGTGGGTACGGGTAATACTTGTATGTCTGGCTCCTTTAACAGTCCATAGTATACTTTTGTCCGATTTTCTGCATTAATTTATTATTATGAAATGACATGTTTATAATAAAATATCTGTGAGTGTGTAAATGAAGAGGTACATAGAGAGTTGTAATATCTAATAACATTAATATTGATACATATTTTTTAATTGATACAAATAAACAGGTCTTACCACTTCTCGGTGCTTCTCCGAGCATGCTCCCAACAGTGGCACGGACTTGTGCGAGAGTCCGCCCTGGTCCATCATGAATGTCTATCTGGATGTGGTTATAGATTATATTTATGATGACTGTGGAACTTTTCTGCTCATGCAGATAGCGCTTGAGTTGCGATTGTGCATCTCTTGACATTTGCACTACAAATTTGTTGGAGCTAAAATTAAAAATACTCAATGTTTGAAAAATATAGACTAAGGATCAGAAAAGAACTTTATTTCAAAGATAAATCATAACAAAATATAAGTTAGCAGGGGGTCATTGAACTCCTTAAAAAGTTTAATCAGATAACAAGTGAATAACCACAGTGAAGGAGTAAAATGTGAATAAGAAGAAAAAGTTAACAATACCTGTAAATCTCAGCAAGTTCATTGCCCTTTATTTGTTCCTTGCTTCTAACAATTGATAGTTTTTTCAAATCCTCTTGATAGTATTCCTCCTGCTCAGGTCCAAACTTCTCCATGAAGTTCATGGCATGTTCATTATGATCATACAATATCAGGACCATATACATATGTACAAACACTGGATACAGAAGCAATGAAAGCTCATGCTGTAACCAAATAATTCTATTAGTTTATAACAATTAATTAATTTATTAACATAATAACAACACAAAAAACACAAGATAATCACCTTGTAAACATCCAGAGAAGTTTCAACAAACTTTTTCAAGCTGTCATAGGCGAATTCATAACTGTAGGGATCACTTTCGGTATGATGTGAAGTCAAAATGTTAGCAAGTTCTACTTCCGGTAAATCCAAGTTTTCTATTTCGGCATCTCCCAAACTAGCTTCTTTCCTAAGTATTTCTTCAGTACCCTGTGAAATTCGATGAATTAGCATTACTTTTACCAAAAAGTAAATTAGAAAATTATGCTGTTAGCTTACCTTAAGATTGTACTTCCTAAGCAGTTGCAATACGGCTAAAAGTGGTGTAGATTTCTCCCCCATTTTACAATCTTTAATATTTAGTTATTATGTTCTAAGTAAATGATATTATTAAAATAAAATAAGAATTGCAAATAGTAGACAGGCGCTGACGATGAGTGTACCGTGAACCCGTATCGTAAACTATAAGCCAAACCAACTTAACCAACCGACAAGTGACAGTGACAAGTAGTCGTGACAGCTAGTGCTTTTTTTTATTTTTAGTCCTTGTGGACAGGCGAAAGCACT
>JALPQI010025946.1:0-16927 GCA_025490895.1 Thaumatotibia leucotreta | reverse complement strand
TACTACGTACTAACCTAGGAACACCGATATCGTGTGTAAACACTCATGTTTTTCCTTTTAAGCGATGATTTTCTCCTCTTGTTTTTCTTATATTTACTTATTATAGTACGCAGCAGCTTACGAACATTACTTTTCATAGTATTTTTTATCATAAACACCTTAAAACGTTGCAATTGTGGAAAGCGAGCAATGGGTGTCAAGTCGAACGAAAGACAGAACATGACGTTTGACAATTCAGCTTGTGATGCCATATGAAAAGTTCCGTAAAAAACTCATTCTCAGCTTTCGTTAGCCAGACTCTACGCGTGCATAAGCATTTACATATAATTTGTCAGTCATGATGATTGACGGTTTCAAAACTATCTACATAATATACAGATGTATATACATATCTTCAGCCTCTGTAGCCTAGTTCGTAGTGACCCTGCCTACGAAGCTGGAGGTTCCGGTTTCGAATCCCGGCGAGGGCATTCTTTGTGTATTTATTTATCACACATGTTTATTCCTTGGTCGTGGCTGTGTATGTATCTAAGTATCTATACGTATCTATCTATTATATACATATATCGTCGCCTGGTACCCACACCACAAGCCTTAATTGAGCTTACCGTGGGACTAGGTTGATTTGTGTAAGATGTCCCGAGATATTTATTTATATGTAGACATATTTATACACCGTGTTTTTATTGATTTCCGTTAAATTGGACAAGTTACTTGGTACATTAATAGAAGTTTCTTGGTATATCGGCTTTTGTTTATTTCGTAAAAAAATTTTTTTTTTCGTTTTCATACATACCTAATAATTGAGATGGCAAGTGTGAGAGAACCTTAAGAATAAGATCTCAGGTGACTGACGGCACATGTCAAAATAATTTTCATTAGGATGTAATGTAATAAAGGTTGCAATACACTTGTTCAGTCATTAAACTTATTTTTTTAATAACTCAATAACAGTAAGAGTGAAGATACTAGTTTCTTAGAGAAATTGATATTTTTTGACCTAAATAAGCTTACCTTTAATTTAACGGAAATCAATAAAAACACGGTGTATAATACCTATAAGACAAAATAACAGTTAACCAAAATGCTGCTATTATCTTCAAGCAAAAACTTTAGAATGACAGCTGTCTCTTGCTCAAAATTCGTTTAAGTTACCGTTTCAACCGTCACTTAGTATTCTAATGCCGTTTTTCATGAAAAATCGACGGAGTCCCAACGGAACTCGCGATATTTCCGAACCTAAATATATATTGCTGGCTTTGAAACGAATTGCGTTCAAAAATCATCTCTATTGTAGAAACATTAAGAGTAGTATGTGTTTTAAGGAGTAGTAAGTTGTATTTATTTCTTTGAGTTTGTTTTGACCCAAGCATGAACTTTAACATTTGTAGTCAATTTCACTCTTATTCTTTAGTACTAAAGCATACTTTCGGTACATCCGACTGCAAGACATACATTTAACTAATGATGTTTAACTTCAAACTTAGTTATGCCGTCGAAAACGCACTTTCTTAGTAAGAAATGTTAATGGTTGAACTGCAAATGCAATTTGGTAATGCAGTTGTTGCAAACCGTTGACAGGTTGATGTATATTGCAGTTTCTCAGAGGAATTTCATTAAAACTTAATGTATGGAAGCCATACATATTTCATACGCATGCTTTTATTGTGTTTATTTTAATAATTGTTGTAATTTTTAAATGTAATGTCTGGCGTAGATAAGCGACACTTTTCATTAACGTTATATATTGTTTTATATGTTTCTAGTAAATGGGGGTCATAAGTATCAAGTATAATTAATACAAATGGGACATTCGTACATAGAATCCATGATGTGGTGACGGCAGTAAGAATACATTGTCACCATCCCAATTCTTCCCGCGGGTATCGTAAGAGTCGACTAAGGGATTGAAGTGTCACCATCCTTTGATAGAAGATTGATGATGGGCAGCAGCGTCATCATAGTGGGCACATTACTGCGATCTCCAATCCGCTGGCCAAGCGTGGCGATTATGGGCATTTACCTCCTAATGTGTCTCTTTGATGTCAATTAGACAAATTTTCATTTAAATTGGCTTGTGATATTGTAAATATTCCTGCGACCTTCACCAGGTCATCAGTCCACTTTGTGGGGGCCTACCCACGCTGCGCTACTCGAGAACCTTCCCACCCCAACGGCCATCGGTTCTACGCGCAATGTGCCCCGCTCACTGGATGCGAGTGGCACAGGACCGGTCATTGTGGCAATCTTTGGGGAAGCGCATGTTCAGCAGTGGACGTCTTGATTATATATTGTAGATACGAGGTTAATTTCGTAGAATTTCAATCCAATTATGGTATGGTACCAATGGTACCAAACCATTTGGTACCATAGTTCAAGTTATTTTTATAGGGTTCTCTCTATAAACTTTAACTGATATGATAGCAATTCGCAATTGGCAATGACTAGTTAAATAAAAAATATTACGATACATTAACCCATTATAAGCCATTAAAGAAACTGTGAACCATACAAAAACGTTAATCATGCTTTAACTAACAATTAGTCAAAGCCATTACTTTGACTTTAGTTTATTATCTCCTGGAGTTTTCAACTCATTTCCTTTTATTATTAAAGTAAGACAATAAAAACTCGAACAGATATAAGCAGGTTTTTATTTTAGGCGTACCATTTCTCGCACTAGTATACAGCGCCATCTATACTGAAAATGTCATTATATTTTCTCAAATTTGCAATGAAATGTTGGCATTACGTACGTCAAATTCAACCAGGAAGTACCATCTCGTTGGTTTGATGATTGAACTTGATAATATGCAAAGGCATTTTATTACTACTTACTTACCGGAAAGGACCTTACCTTTACCGGAAGGAACCTGCTTTAAATGTTAAATACCGGAAGTAACCTGTAAAGTGACAGAACATCTTGGAATTTCACCGTAAAAAAAGAACTAATGTCTAATGTCAATATCACCAGATAAAAGATTATCTCAAATAGTTTAAAAAAATTGACGTATAAATTGTTTTCTTTTTTATTATTTTGTAGATTCGTTTCGTTCTTTGACTTATTAGTTTGTGTACTGTAAAATCATTTTCGATTTTTTTATTTTATTGCAAGTTTGAGAAAAGTACGAATCTCGGCGAGAAACAAGGTTACAGGCCGCGTATCTTTATGGACTCAGTTCCTTCGGCCAGATATATCTACTTGGCCTGTGACCTTTCGTTTCCCGTGCTCTGTAGTAATGTACAATTTAAAAAAAATGCTGTAGGAACACTAAATAAAATAAATGTAAAATCAGTACCCATTTGAAAAGCATGGAAACGGCAATAAAAAAAGAAGCCGGGCGCCTTTAAAAAAATGTACGTACCACAGATTCAAAATAACAGACACGATAAAATCTCAAAGACTAATAGGTTCAGAGCAGAGTCCCGTCACGTAGCACCAAGGGAGGCATAAATATAAACACAAGCTTGTTCTATATGTAAATTCGCACATTCGTGTTATTGTTTTGACGCAGGTGTAAGTTGTTTTTATCTGAATTGGTTTTGAGATTGGATGGGGTGCTTTTGAGTTAAAATTTCAATGTTTTTAGCGACATATCGCAATATACGAATGTCGTACTACAAAAGTGCATCCAATTCAACGTAAGAATGTATTTATTCTTAAACTGGGTACATTTCTCCTCACCTCCTTCTAAATCTGAGTATACGATTTTTTGTTGTGTCTGTATTTGTACCTTTATGGTGCATTCAGACCAAACGAGCATTCGCTATTCTAAGCCTCTACTCTACGAAATTCGATCGTTAGTCGTTACACAAAACGTGATTCGTTGGTTTCGTAGAGTGGGGGATAGAATAGCGATTAGCGAATGCTCGTTTGGTCTGAATGCACCTTTAGATAGGTACTACTTTTCTTCAATTGACTACAATTAACTGTACTGGTAAAATAATAGTTGCTCTAATAAGCATTTTATACTAGAAGGATATTTTACTAGCGCGTTTTACATTATTTCTTCAAAGGACCTGTTTTACCATCCGTCCAATAAAATATATCTGTCCCATAAATGTAATCGTATACGATAACTGATAAGTCACGTGACCATAATAATATATGGAACTGGTCACGTAATTTTTCTTACGAATCTGTCATTGTCAAACATTTATTACTTTGCTTATCGTATACGATAGCAGGACAGAATAGCAAAAACAAAATAGGTGATCGACATACTCGTAAGAATGTGCCTACCTGAATGGAATATTCGTCAGGCCCAAAACTTCGGAGGGCCATCTGCACTAAAAAACGTCGTAAGAGACATGTGCAAAAACGAAATTCGTAACTCGTGTCGATTTAAAAACACAGGGAATGTTTTAAAACATCGCCACTCGCGTCGAATTTCATGTTTTTCGCACTTTTGTCCTAATGTACTATTCCAAATATGTACAAATAAAAAGCTGTTTTCTTTCAAACTTCAATTTTTCCATTGCCCTCCCGAACTGTCAAACAGTCTCATTACAGTTGACAGATTGTTTCAGACCCTTCTGTCAAGATTGATGGTGGAAGCTATTCGTTCAAAGAAGGTAATATAAGCAGTACTACGTGACTTCTGCGATTATTTTACGCTAATGACATATTTTGACGGTTTATTTAATGGTTTTTCTATTTCATTTTCATTCTCTCCATTCTCGACGGCCGCGTGATTTTTCGTTCGAATGTGTCATTTTAATACATTTTTACTGCGATCATATATAACATGGACATCTAACGCCAGCTCAAAAATGTCCCCAAAAACAATTGTGTCAAGATGGGCAGGACGTAGCGCTTTTCTTAACACCGCGCATATGCACAACATCTTTGACAAACGTTTATAGAATATAGCCAATCAAAACTTTGACGGACCAATCTTAACTATTTTTAAATAACGGTTTAAGATTTACAGGTTAAGGCCATATTCTTTGACCTCTCAACGCTAGTTTTAAGAGTCATCCAGCCTCCGCTAATACCCGTGACAGTCGCCGTCAATGATGACGTGATACTGTAATACTCATAGTGAAAATATTTACAGTACTACAACTATGTGACTAGTGTGAATCGAAACGACATAGTGTAACATAATAATAATATAAGTGATTAATTTATAATCTGGCAAGCTCTAGCAAGCCATGTGTACAGTAGACGGTAAATTTAGAAAATACACGGATGCGAGACTATCCCATTAATATATAATACGAAACTCGTTATAGATCCGCGGTCCTATAATGCGTATCAGGCGTACAATTTCATAAAAAATGATGCAAACATGCTGATTTTCAAAATTTTTGATATTTGGACTGTCCACGAAAAAAATATATAATTATACATGATGATCAGGGGTCGATCTAATCATGCAGATGACGCAAAAATAACGTACCTAATTTTGCATTATAGGAAAATGCTTTTATTTAAGCTTCTGTGCTGCATATTTCACAAAGTAATATAATAATCGCGAGTAAATCCAAATACATTTATACAGGATGAAAGATGTATTGATTGTATTTTGTAGTTACACCCAGGGTATACTTGCTGCTATCATAAAATTTGTGAGGCCTATATTAAAGGGTGTATCATTTATTATAAATACGACTTTACTTGGCCATAATTTTTTATATTACATGTTTATTTAAAAACATACATGTGTCTAATTACTGCTTTAATAAGGTACACATTTCATCCTAGAAACTCGACGTAAACCATCTGGATTAGACACAACTAACCCAATCCAAAATCCTGATCTCCTGAGTAATAAAAAAATATTTCAGACAAGTATTTATTACAAGAAAATTTACGTTTTGCGAAAAAGATGACATCACACACAAAAAAAAACTTTGAAAGACACGCTTTCATGTGCTTCGTAATGTCAAACATTTAGATATTGCCATAGCTCTTATATTGCCCAAAAAAATTACCTGAATTTGTGAAAAGATACTTTAAAGAGAATATGGTATGTAGCTTACGTGTATTTTGATTTTGACATCTAATATAACTGTCATGGAGCATTTATATCTACCTGTTCTAACTATGGATCAAGCCCATGGTGTTTCATTAAGGATTTTATGTAAGGCTGATTCTTATAGCTGCTTCGCTGTTCTCGCACGCATAAGAAAGTGAAGGGCATCTAAAACGTTGTGTAAAAATCCGATTTTATGTAAAACATAAAATCCACCACATTTTATATGTGTATGCCTGATTGGGGAATCATGAAGACTCCGTTTAGATAATATACTCGGGTAGCATCTTGACCTATTGCTTCTTAAAATAGTACCATGGAGTCGCTGAAATAGATGACATTCAGCTGTATAGGTTTGTCCGAAATACGTTTGATAGGCAATATTTTAAGCACGTTAAAGCCCCTAAAAGAAACAATTTGGAAAGTAGCCATACATTACATACACACCATACACTCAGAACATAGAAACGCAAAATAATAATCTATTTGATCACTCCAATTTAATTCTCTGTCCACAAATATACCTAAAAATTTTGTCACGTCATTTCCTGTTAATTTATGTCCATTACATATTATATTCAATTCCTGATTAATATTATTAAAGTTAATATAATTGGTTTTCTCTAAGTTCGTTTTTAGATTGTTAGATACAAGCCACTCAACTACAAAATTTACCGTTTCGGTGACCTGCATCTCGTGATCTTAGATACATACACAGCCATGACCAAGGAACAAACATTTGTGATAAATAAATACACAAAGAATGCCCTCGCCGGGATTCGAACCCGGAACCTCCAGCTTCGTAGGCAGGGTCACTACCAACTAGGCTACAGAGGCTGACAAGAATCCACCTTTAGATGTCGACTATACCTACAGGGTGTCCTAAGACTATGGGACATGAAGGGAAAGTACTCTAAAAATTGCTGATAGACTGTTTGATTAAAATAGACTTTATCATATTTTTAATAGCGAGTAATACTCCATTCATAGATTTTGTATGACGTAGCTATTCTTAGAGGTATAAACATGATTTAAGATATAATTATAATTTTCTTGTAATCTTAAACATTAATTTAAGTAATTTTACCCTATTCGTTTTTCTTAGAATTGCAAGAATTATTTCTTTAGCTGCATGTTCTCGATTGGCACTATTAGAAACAGGTGAAGTTTATTTTTCATATTTGAGTGAGTTCCCAGACGCAGCAAGCATTTCTTAAAGGTTCATTCAGACCAAACGAGCATTCGCTGTTCTATCCCCCACTCTACGAAATCAACGAATCACGTTTTGTGTAACGATCGAATTTCGTACAGTGGGGGGTTAGAATAGCGAATGCTTGTTTGGTCTGAATGCACCTTTAGAAAATCTGTTAATGCGGAATTACCAACTATTAAAAATAAGATAAAGTTTTATTTCAGCAAAATACCCTATTTACGATGTTTAATTAATTTTCCCTTCATGTGCCGTAGCTTTGAGACGTCCTGTCCTATACTCGTACAACAGCATAACAGATACCTAATAAACTATAACTAAGATAAAAGACTCAACCAAGCTTACAAATTGAACAACGATTAAGATATCCGATATCCACTTTGTATCAGTAATACGAGCATCGTATATCATTCCACGAAAACAAATTAGAACCCATTCGGTATGTACTCCACGTATTCAGTTAAAAAGTGACCCGGCGTCGCGCCATACATCACGGAAGGGTGTGGAACCCAATGGTCTGTGTGATGGGAAACGTGGACAGAATATATGAGATTTTAAACTATTAGAATCCTAAAAAGTGCTGAAATTGGTAACGTGGTAGAACGTGACCGAGTGAAAGTTACTGGTTTCTTTTTGGCTCTGATATGATTTGTTTTAAGAAGATATGGATTAAGATATTAGTTTTTTTTTTCAATGTCACGAGCGAAGTCATTATACGAAAGATTGTTTTAATAATGGGGTTGGGTTATAAGTATAACAGTGTGCTTTGTCCACTTTCATTATCTATCTAAAATATTACAAGTGTCATTCGACAATAAACTCAATTTGGTGAAGTGTCATTCAGGTTAATGTATAATGGAAATAATTATTGTGTGGCACTATTTATTTTTTCTATTTAACATAAACTTATTATTTATTTTAAAGTTACACCACATCTTTTATACAGAGCCAAAATCATGTTGTTTTTGTTCCTACCTTAAAGTTCCAGATTTTAGAGCAAAAGTCGAACAATTCTCCATCTTGATACACTCTGTTTGAACTTAGAAAACCCTTCGAAACACACAAAGGTAATACTGCTGTCCTGCTTTATCGTGTGTCGCCGTTGCAGCCCGAGCCTTCCTTCTATCTTCTTGGATTGGAAGAGTTTTCAAACAGAGTGTACATTTTTATGCATAAATGTATGTAATACAATTTTTTATATGCGGCCGCTTAACCTAAAGCTATAATTAACACTGCGAATATTTTATTAATTATGTAATAATAAGAGCCAATCAAATTTTCGATCGAAATTATTTTGAACGTGCGTTAGGTCTCACACAAGTTCACATCGAATGGTCACACAGGTTCCAACGGTTTTTCATTGTAAATAATGTGTATAGTATTAATTGATGTACATTTCTATGTTCATGTCGATGTAAAAGTTGATTGGCCCATAAATTTCATAAGGTTATTATTATTTAATCACCCGCTTGATTATTTACTATTCACTTAACAAGCAATCTCCTATAACAATCAGATTCCCAAAACTACTCAGGCAGGCATTGTCGTCAGACAGCTTTATACCTCCGCCACGATTTAAGACCACACTTACTTAGCATACCCTATTACAACCAGCAATTTACCTTCTGAATCTGTATGCAAGATCTTCTCAAACTATACTCAACCTTAGTTCTGGAACCTAAGGTTTCATCCATTGCAAGTAACCCTTGCTTTGCGAGTTTTGCTAGTAGAAATTCATGCCTTAGGCAAGAGACTAACAGTCCAAATTTGTCTCTAGAGAATCTTGCCTTACAGAATCACTAGTATCTATCCCTTTCGTAACTCTCACATTTGTATCAAAGGATATTCGACTTTATTGTTTAAGAATACAGGTAAATTTTCTATGCTCTGTTTCTAGTTGTTCTAAGACTAATTTACACTATTGGCTATCAATGTATCGTTTCGATTAAGAACTAAATAGATCTATTGTGTTGTCGCTATGCGATTGTCCTGTCTAGGATATGGGGACATAAGTTAGGGCTTGAAATAACCAGTTAGAGGCAAGATAGGGTGAAATTAACAGAGAACAAAGGAGGCTTATAATAAAGCATCTATTGTAGCTATTTATCTGTTTCGTGATGTAATAGTAGGTACATTACAAACTATCAAAGTCAAGTCAAACTATTCTTTATTCAAGTAAGCTTATTAATAAGCACTTTCGAATCGTCTGACATGAGAGAAAAAAAATCTACTACTGGTTCAAACCCTACGCCGTTCCTGAGAAGAACCAGTAAGAAACTCAGGTGGACTTATTTTTTCAAAACAGTATAATAATACATCTTATTAAAATAACATGCATTAAAGAATGTATTACATAAAAAAAAAAAAAAAGATTATTATACACATTTTTATAAAGACAGAAATAAATAAAGGACCATAATATTAAACAAAAATAATTATTATTGTACAAGTTCGCAACATTATTAAGTATCTATATCTAATACTACTAGAGATGTAAAGGTCCTCTAGTTGTCAGAATATAGAGATATTAAGAACAATTTAAAAATTACGATACAAGCGCGGATAAAATGAAGAGTTATAAATCGCCATAAGTTACGGATTTTCTTCTCACATGACTCCGAAGTTTCGACCTAACGTAAAATGAACCAGTTTTTGTACCAGTGCATAATAAAGCACCATCTGTACGAAAAAAATATTTTAACATAATTATTGTAAGGAGTTGGATTATCAGTTCAATTATTCCCTACAAATGCTGGAAAAAACTGTCATTCAAATTCAAATTCAAATAATATATTGTATTCCAATTTTAAAACTCATCTCATTGTTACGGGTCTTACGAGCTTAAAATTGAGTCGTGTTCTTCTTTTTGTCTAGTTTTTATTTGCAAACAAAACTCTATTCCCAAGATCGAGACTAGAGACTTATCTTTGAAATATCAGTCAAGAAACTCAAACAATTATAATAGTTTGAAAAAATGTCATGTGTTTGAAAAACCAAACATATTAATCAAGTTTAATATGGAAGACCATTTTGATACCTCTTCTATGTAATCTAAACTAGCTGAAACCTTAGGAAGCTATTATCACAACGTTATATTACATTTGGGGAGTCTTCGTGAATACTATGCCATTAGAACTGTGATCATTCAAATGTCTGGAGTCCAAAAATCTAAGCAGAATGAAACATTCCAAAGATTTGAATCTCCTAACCAATACTACTGACGACTAGGTACGTTAAAGGCAAACATTTATCAAAGATCAGATATTCATGTTTCCGTACTTGATTTTAATAAACGGTCATTTACCAATTAAAGAAATAATCTCGCGTATATCAACTATTTTTTTATTTACTTTTATTTTATTTAGTTTTATTTCATGTGTAGTCCTCGCGGTAACCGAAGAAGATATTATGAAATAAATTGATTTCAAAAGAAACACAAAATTGGAACCTTATTTAATCCTCAACAAAGAATCCGAAGATCGCCATTTTAACACGTAAGCACAATCGTTTATTACCTATTTCCCAGGAAAGGTAAAAGAGAAATAATCTACATTTCAGTAAGCACTTCAGTGACAATAACATCCATTTTGGGGGTCCAGTTGAGTTGGTGGATATCTGTTCGGAAGCATTTCGCAATCTCCAACGCTCTCATGCATTCGTCTTCAATCGCGTCATGGGTTTTTTCACATGCGTGGAGGATTTCAACTAGCTTTGAGGCCACCTCGTTTGCTGTAAAGTTAGGAAGGCACAAATCAGACTTAGTTAAGGAAAAAATATCCAATTCCCAAAAATAATATTAAAAATTTGTTGATGACTACTTGGCAGATTTAATAAGCAATACTTATCTATTAAAACTTAACGAAATCTAAAAATAGATAAAACTAATCTTGAAATTCACAAAAATCTGTCAACTAAATTTAAATCTTATGCCAAAATGAAAATTCATTTAAATGATGTTACACTTAAGCCAGCGATACACCTGTAAGCTCTTACGTAAGTTATAGGGACGGGGCTATACTAAGGAATGAGATAGTGATATTCACCTCTCATTCCTTAATACAGCTCCGTCCCTATAATTTACTTTAGAACTTACAGGTGTACGAACGCTCTTAGAAGGTATTGCTTCTTCCAGTAGTTTGCCTGATGTCACTCAAATTGAGGAGTAGGTACAAGTAGGAAACTGCGGCCTTACCATGGTAGAGCTAGAGTATGAACATGAGAATTTGTCTCTGTTACTCTAAAGACACGTCTGTTGGAGTTACAGAGACAAATCCACGAAATTTACTAACTTTTAGCTGCAAAACATTTGTCATCCTTCGTAGCCTAGTTGTTACTACTATGCTCTCTAATTCCGACGCGGGCATTATTTGTATGTATTTATCACAAATATTTGTTCGTGGGTTATGGCTGTCTATGTATTTAAGTATATGTATCAATCTATTATGTACATCGTCACTTGGGATCCACATTAACTAGCCTTAATCGAGCTTACCGTGAGATTAGATCGATTTGTGTGAGATGTTCCAAGATATTTATTTTTTATTTATATTTAAACATCAGCTGAGGATGCGATCGAAATAAATCTTTGGTCAAATAGACTTAAAATGAACCTACCAGCTCCATGCCTAGTCGCGAACTCCTGTGTGTTTCCATGATGCAACTTCCCACTGGAATCGATGAGATCCAGTTTCTTGCTCATGCAAATGATGGCACAGCCAGTGTCCCGGTTCAGGAGAGAATAGTCTTCCTTCCAGTAGTGGTATAGATCGCTGACCACGTGACCTTGGAGATTTAGCTGGTGGAATATAGAAATATCAACCTGAGGAGCTTTTGCTTAAGAATACCAGTATAGTTGATATTTTAAACACACAACCTTTATTTTAAGTGTATGATATTCAAAAGTACAGAATGTTTTAATGTCTTTCTTCAGTTAATTTGTCACATTTTCTTGTAATAGATTATATTTTTTGTATTTAATGTCTTCGTGCTAATGAAATACAAATTGTGTATACTTGACAAAAGTCTTGAAGATCTGCTAACGTATGATATTTCAAGATAGATAGATGGTCTAAGATATGTTCTTACGAGTAGTAAGATAAGAATCAGGTTGATCCCTGTCACGTACTCGCCATCAAGTCTATTTAAAATTCTTCCTGTCAACTCAACAAAACTGGTCTTAATTATCTCGACAAGCATTTAATTACTAATTAGTACACAGGCTCACCTCTTTCTTGCATTCCTCAAGCACTTTAAGGAAACCTGACGTTATGGTCTTCATGGTATCTGATGATGCGTCTATCCCTCTCATAGACATCGCTAATAATACAAGAGGGAACAGGACAGATATCCTCGTCATCGTGAGATTTATGTTGCCTGCAGAAAAAAATCGTCACTAGAATGTGGTCGTTTGATATAGTGCGTCCATATATATATGGACGGTAAGGTTTTTAATTGTTGGTGTATAATTGGTAGCTGTTGTATGCAAATTGTGGGTCATTTACACGTGCACTGTCAAGGATGCTGCTCAATCTCGTTTATCATTGTTTTCGACCATTACAAAGTTGAAAACATCAATATAGTTAGGACTTATTCGCTCTCGAACGAAACATTTTTTTTATCAATGTGTACCCAAATAATTAACTTTGTTAAGCACCGTAAAATTGGTCTTGTCTTTTTCGACAAAATTAAATTAGTTAACTCGTGTATTATCAGGCTTTTTAATGGACTGATTTCTTATTATCGGATTATTTCGAGTGTCAATTAATTAGCGATAACATAGGTATTCAATGATCTATATAAATCAGTAACACAGATATCTCAACTTATCTTGTTGCATTAAGAATACCTAATGGTCAAATTAACCAAATCATCTGATTTACTAATTGCGCAGGCGCTGTTCCAATAATTTAAAACTTTATCAGGTTAAAGTAATTCGGCGAAATTTATGTATTCCTAAATTGGATGAAGAAGTTTCCATTCTTGATTTTTTAAATCAATTTTAACATTTATATTATCAGATATAACCAATTACTTGCAATTATGAAAAATGAACACATAAAGTCTATGTTAAAAACAGGATACTTTAGAATATGGACCTTCTCATACCTAAAACAAGCAATGGCGGCATTAAAACGAACACCCACTCAAGTAATTATTTATTTTAACACAAAACTAATCTATTTTAAATAGCTGGCTCAAATAAACTTTAACATAAGGTATTTTTTCCTAAGAATAACTATTTAAACGTTGTTCGATATATTGTCGCGTAGAAATCAAATACAATACTGGTAAAATAGTATTTCACATCATGATTTCCTTTCCATTTTCGGACTATCTACATGACTATTTAACTACCTAATACCTACCTACTTAGCGTGTATGCATACAATGAAATAATTTTAGATGAAAGCACAATATAGTCGCTTCGACATTTCATAATGCCAATCTATATCTGCATAACATACAACTTTTATAATAGGCCTGCTACCGCGAACACCGAAGTTCATGAACTTCGAGGTATCGTCTCTGTCACTACAACGAAAGTATCATCATAGTGACAGAGAAAAATCCCCGAAAATTACGGATTTCGTAGTTCTCGGTAGGGCCGCTGATCTTACCAAAACCGCTTTTACTATTCAACCAGTATCATTTTGAATTCAAAGTAATGCCGTTCGGTGTTAGTACTGCTCCAACACAGCTTCTATCATGGCGACCTCAGGTGCGATGCCAGCCTTCTTCGCGTCGACCTTGAAGCATGCTGCGACCTTGACCACGCGGCTGCAGTCGTCTGGGATGTCGTCGTATTGCTTTTCACAGTTGTGGATCAGTTCTACCATCTTGGCGGAGAGGACGTCACCTGTAAATGGACACACTTATTTTTCACCTTTTTGTTTTTTTTTATCTTCTGTATTTTTTAATTTATCCGATTTTTTTATTTGTAAATGTAAGAATCTGTCATCATAATGTTCCGTGTGTATAATAATAGTATTTTTTTTTTCTAAATGAGGAAATAGACATTTAAAGTTCTTTATTACATGAGGCCGCGTGTAGGCAAGACAAATAAATACATTTATCACCACCCCAACTCTTCCCTTGGTTCGCAATAATAATTGACTTTAGGATTGAAGTGCCACTGATCATCAGAGTTGGGCAAAAAGTAATATGATTACTTTTGTATATTACATTTGTATGTGTGCTCTGTAATATATATTACAAAGTACACGTACAAAAGTAATCGGAAGGAGTAATCATATTACTTTTTGCCCAACTCTGCTGATTTATTTATTTATTTATTTAATCTTTATTGCACAAAAAGAAACATACAATTGTACAAAAGGCGGACTTAATGCTACAAGGCATTCTCTACCAGTCAACCTTCGGGCAAAGCAGAAAATATGTAGGCGGTGCGATAAATGCTGATCATACATTTAAGGATTGACGATGGGCAGTAGCGTCGTCATAATGGACATATTACTGCGATTGCCGACCCGCTTGTACAGAGTGGCGATTAGGGGCATTAACCATGCGCATTAAGTACTAGAAGAGGCGTATATCCGGCAGAGATTTATCATGACGCTGCAGCCCATCATCAATCTTGAATAAATGAATGGTCAGTGACACTTCAATCCTTTAATTGACTCTAACACCCACGAGAAGTGTTAGGATGGTGACAGATGTATTCTTACAGCCATCACCACGCGACCAGAAAACAAGTAAGGTCATGATTACCATATCAATCTGCGTACGACTACTAAATATGCTTGCAATGTTGCCATACAAAGGCACTTAGTGACTGCAAGGCACTACTTACTGAGGCACGTTATCACGTATCTACATTTCAGGAATAACTTTTGTAACATGTTTATGAATCCAGAAACGCAAACTTTGGGCTATAAATTAAAGTTGTTTGCCCCAAGTCCGGATAATAACGTAACACATAATTTCAGTTCTCGTACTCAGACTGCAAGCACGCAATACATTTTCATATGTACGGGAAAATTCAGGTGTCTAAATACAATGGCAATATGATATCTCAGTCTGGTTTATTAGAGCAAATGGGATGCTTTTAGACTAATACGAGTATACTACACCTCGTCAACTACTAAATATATAAATTAAAATGGATAGCAAACTTTTTCCGTTAGTTTTAAACTGAAAAACTGGTATATTATTATCATAGGTTGCCAAACTGTTTGTGTGGCTGTCCTCTAAAGCAGGATTTTTTTTCAACGCTCCGATCTCTCGTCCTTATGAAAAAATCCAAATCCTTATAATCAATTTGTCTTACAAAAACATTCATATTTTAAATATTGAACAGAGTATTTCAAGAGGAATGACTATTGCACCCGCTCTCTGGTTTGCACGAGCACGAAACGCCAATATTTGTATACCATTTAATAAGTCCGAATACTCTTCCGGGTCAAGAAACTGGGTATTTTTAACAGCATGGAAATTGCTGCACTCCATGCTACTTCTGTTTATGGTTTAGTCAGCTAGGAGTGTCAATAAAAATATACAGTACGGAAGTCTCTAAAAAGGAGAGCGTGCTTGATAAACCGCTTAACGCGGAATGCTGTCCATACAAAAGCAATTTTAGCTTATTATGGCACTGGTTCCACCAAAGGCGAGTAAGCGATGAGCGGTCTACTATTTTATCGCCCAAGGATAGAAAAAAGATATAGATCCCGTTTCAGTAGCGATAGTGAGTTATAGCTACTTAATCAAAACAAAAATCACGATCGCGTCAATTGTATTGAAAGTTAGTCATTCAAACTATAAAGTCATTCAAAATCTGAATGAAACATGTTACTGATTCCAAGTTAAATAAACATAAAATATATTTTCATCACACTTGCTGTCTAAGCGCGCCATTGCTTGCGCGCGTAGCGGGAGTAATAGAAAAGTGAAATTCCCTAGAAAGTAATAGAAATGTCAGTACGTCATTAAATAATATTATGTCTCAAAACTTATTTTTTGGTTGGCAAATGTGATGAAATATATTGAATGCATCTCGGTCGGTAAGCGGAATACTAACTCGAGTCATAAAAGCCCTCCGCCCAACGGCGTCGGGCTTCTAACACTCTCGTTAGTAATTCCGTACTTACCTCCATTGATGCACAATGTACTAATTAATTACCTATCTGGAAACCACTGAAAGGAAAACCACTGCAAAAAAGGGAGAGGAACTGACGGCAGAAATTCTCCTTCTTGACTCTAAAATAAGTACCTTGAGGAAAGCTCTTGACATAGTCGTGCATGTTTTCATGGTGCATGCGTGCATCGTCCTGCAGCAGCGAGAACTTATTGGACATGCACATGATGGCGCAGCCAAGCTCCCGGTGGACCACCTCGAAGTCCTCGCGCCAGAAGTGCTGGAACTCTTCCAGGACTTCGGGGGACAGCTGGGACTGAAATGGAAATGTATTTAATAGTAATTTCTGTTCTTGAAATGGGGTGAGGTTAAATGGCAATGGCTTAGTTCGATCTATCCTTGTTGTAACAAGTTGTGGTCTGTAGACCATGATCCTTGTATACATATGCAATTTGATAGATGGGTACATTTCATTTCATTGGGCCGTGTGGTGACGGCAGTAAGAATACATTTGTCACCATACAATTCTGGCCATGCGTTTAATTTTGATTTTAAATCAAGTTACGCGTGAAGTTCCCATTATCCTAATTCCTATTGAACCAAATCATGAAAAAATCCGATAACACTCACCTCTTCTCGACACTA